>ML777123.1:380218-409574 GCA_009831015.1 Picea engelmannii
AAGTGTAACCCCTCAAATAGGTCATCCTAATGCCCGAACTAGGGGAATGGGATGGATGTATGGGAGATAAGATGTAAAATGATAATATGGTGGGAGCGGACGATGGCTCTTCAAATCCCCCCTGGTGGCTAACCAAAACCCATAGATACAAGCTTGCTAGGGCATCCCGTTAATCCCCCAAACAATGGTCAAGTGGGTTAGTGTCAGATCCAAGAAGTTGTCAGAGATGTAAGGAACCTGATGCATATATCTGAAATTTATAACGATCAAACATGACACATACCATGATACCTGGACCAATTACCTCATGGAGCAAGAGTCTTCTCTAATGCAAGTCCAAGATGATGGTGATGGATGTTGTTGCTGCTGACAGGACAAATCTGACAAAGAAGAAGAAGGATGAGCCCTCTAGGGCCATGCTCAGTTCAATCCTGCTCTCGGCACTCCATGTCTAGGACCTGTAGGCCTCGAGACATGATCTCCTAGTTATCCCTAGAAAATGGGGATAACATCTGGCTCCAACTCAGGGACATGTGCTCACCGTAGAGCGCATGAGAACCTCATCATCTCTGGCATAAACCTGCAGACCTTCTCACACTCGAAAATATGCATCAGCAACACAAGTGAGGTGGTAGTGCCACCCCGCAAAATATAACATGTATACATATGAAATAAAGCAATCAAGATGCATATGAGGAAACAAACATGAAATGCAAATGGTATAATACACGAGAAATGCCTACCTACTCATACTTACTTGTACAGTCATGTCCCACCACCTTGGTGGGGTTTGAGGAGGTGTCCGTTGATGGGCACTGTGCGCCTTCTTCCCTCCAGTGTAAACAGGTAATAGAAGTCATTAACTGACTTTCTTCCGACCTTAAAAGGGCCAAGCCAAAAATGATTGTTTTCTTTGATATTAGTAGGCTTCCCTTTATCGGCATCCTACATCCAAACCATGTCTCCCTCCTTATACTCTTTGACTCTGAAATTGGTCGTTCCTTGAATAATCCTGGTGTATTGTGTAGAGGGAGGTGGGTGGGATTCTGCTATAAAGATTTCCTGCTGTCAAGGATGGATCCGTACATCATCTTCCACCTTCTTTAGTATTTTCGTGGTCTCTGATTCCTGAGCTTTGAGATCGTCCATGATTTGTTGGTATTCTTCTTTCATGGGCCATTCAATCTGACTCAAATTTTCCTCTTTTGCAAATGACGTATCTTTTGGAGAATATCTATGAGGAGTCGGCCCGGTTTTGTTACTTGCTTTGTCATCTTTGATGGAATCACTGGAATTTTTCTCATAAGTTGTAGTTACAGGTACATTCTGGATACAACCAATAGTTCCATCTTTCAATGGTCCATCTAATCCTTGGAAAAATTTGTCAAATCGTTCTTTCATAGATGGTACCTTGATGACTTCTCTCAAAGGGATGGTTACAAGCATCATGGATAATGCCCCTTCAAGGTCAAAATTCAGGTTAACCCTTTTAGTATTGGATGTTTTAGGAAAGATTACATCCACTGGTGGCCTTTTTGTTTGGTCAGTGGAAGGTTGGTCCAACTTCTTCCTTCTATACACTTGGAACTCTTGTTTTTTTAGCTTTTCTTTTGATTCCTGGTCTAGTTTGTTTATTACCGCCATCTAGGTTTTTTTAGCTTCTTTCATGGCCTCTTGATGCTCTTCAGCAGTGATATTTATTTGAGGGCCTTCTATGAAGTGGTCTATATTGTTTATTTGTTGACGGTCACCACTATTGTAGGGACACTCATGTTCCCAGTGTGCCTCATTGCATTGAAAACACCAAGGATTTTCATCCACAATGACGGTGTTTGGAAATTTTATGTCTTTGAAGATGTCTTCGTTCCACTCAATGAAATTACTCACTCTTTGTATTGGATAACCATCTTCATCCAAATATTCAGAGATATCAGAGGCATTGTTGGAATAATCACCCCAGTCTGTGTCCTTTTCTGTCAAGGGAAAAGTGGGGCAATCTTGAAACGAGTAAGGATCCACTGAAAAGGGTGTTTGTTCATATTTCTCAGAATGACTGGTTTGCAATAATGTGGGAATCCCCTTAAAGGGCAATTGGTCATCTGAGTCCTACTTTTCTAGAAAAGAAATTTTTAACATTTCACGAATCCTTTTAACCTTTTACAGGATGCAAGACATACTAGTGCTTGGATCGGTTTCTTTAGACTTATCGGCTTCACTTATATCTTGATCTTCCAACATCAGTGTGTCCAAGACAAACAAGGCATTTTCAAAGTTACGTTTTTTGTGAGTACCCAAGCCCAAATCCTTGGGTGGCTCATGTTGTCTCGAGGCATTCAAAACATTGTTTTTGTTTGACAAAGTTGTGTTCCATTTCCTTTTGGGAGGCATGAGTTTTACTTCAAGAATTTTCGGGAATTTAGGCTCAGCTTCGGTGACATCCTCATCACTAGACTCTTTTTGGTCATTATTGTGTGAGAGATTGACTTGATGAATGTAGTCTTCGAACTCAAGGTTCTGCTCAATCCAGTAAGCAAAGTCTTGTGCTTCTTCTAGAGTCGAGGGTGACCGATATTTGAGAGTAAACTGAAAAACTCCTTCCAACGAGTTCAAGTAGTGTTGGAGGACAACTTCTTATGAGAAAATAGGCCTGATCTTCTTGGGTAAAAGGTTGAAACTATCATTGAAATCCCTAATGCCCTCACTAGAGGCTTTGCAAATATTAGTGTATTGAGAGTAAAGGGAATCCATGCTTTCTTTTCCACACCAATCTTTCTGGAAGGCTTGTTCAAGGTCTTTAGAGATTTTGATGCTTCCTTTCCGGAGTCTGTTAATCCATCTTCTGGCACTTTCGGTGAGTGAGCTCACAAAGAACCTTAAGAAGACATCGGGGTGTTCTTGTCCAGATTGGTGAAATTGGAAAGCATCATAGAAGTCAGTCCAATGAGAGTTGCCATAGGATCCATCTTCCCCTAAGAACTTAGGTATCCAGGACTCGGCCTTCTTGGGTAGATCATGTAACCCCCCTTTGGTGTTAGGTAAGCTTAAAGGACCAAAGAGTTCTTTATGAGACCATTTGGGAGAAATTATAGGGTTGACAGGATTTTTGGAGGTCATATTAGTAGATGCAGGTATATACTGACGTCCACTACGAGTCGTCGTTAGCTATTTATGGAGTCGCCAAATGATTTGCTTGAAATCATCAAATAAAAGGGAAAACACCCTAGTGGAGTCTCCAAGTAAGCTTGTAAAATAAGGCTCTGAGGCAAGGCTTACCGAAAAGGTTTGTCATCTGAGGAGAATTGACTCAGTGTTCCCTGACAACGGAACCAAAATGTTATCGTGCAATTTGTATTTTAGGTCACAGACTATAGGATAGAGGACAAACTGGCGTAACAGGAACCTTCCCCACCCAATGTCACCTCAATGGGGAGGTTCTTTCTGTTTAGGGAGGTTATCCTAGGGGAGACGTCCCCGGTAACCTGGGGTTTGAAGAGGAAATGGATACAAGGTCAATTGTTAAGATTTCCCTCCTCGTAGGTTACCACCAGTATCAGATAGCCCGGCTAATCAACCAATAAAGAAGTGAAGTCCCTGTTGAAAATACCTACCTGGAACAAGATAATAACAACACAATATGTATATTTGCAAGCTATAACTCAAAGGGTTAGTACTTCTTAACTATCTAATTTTATTTAATAAGCAATGTAATAGATAAGATGAAGTCAACGTTTTGCTAAATAGCCTATGAAAGATCACCAATTCACCAATATCTACCAAAATGACTAAGCCTATAGTATATCCAATCAACAATTTGTTCAATAAATGCTAGACGTCATCATTTAATTGCTCATTTATTAGTCAAAAAGATTATTGTGTCAAGTATGACGTCAGCCTAGGTTAGCAGCGTTAGGGTTAGTTAGGGCTTCAAAAATTTAAAGTTTGAAAGATGATTTTGCACACTACAAGCTCAACGTTGGAGAAATTACCAGTGCCTTAGGGTAAATGGAGTCAAAGCAAGGGAAAAAATTCTCAGGAGGATTCAAACTTAGAGACTGGAAGGTAAGGTTCCAAGGTGCTGCAATGGCAGGGCCTTAGAATCAAAACCCTAAGGGAAGGAGGCTCACTATGGTGTTGCTTAAGCAAGGCCTCGTGCTCCTTCCTCTTTCTCTAAATACACTTGGCAAAACGGATAGCTTCAAAGTACAGATTTAAGGGAGAAAGTGTTGCAGGGGCAAGGCTTTCAAACCTTAGAAGGTGAAAACCCTAGGTGTAGATTCAACTAGGCCTAGGACGTCTCCTCTTTTCAACCTATAACTTCAATGCTAGCTCAAAAAAGGAGAGAAAAGTGTAGCAACAGCTAGGCTTTATCTTCCCTTTTCAATGGCTAAAACTATTTCTCAAACAAGGGGACATATAGAAATGACCTACTTGTGTGCTTGCTACCTACGGTTTTAAGATTCAACAATATAATAGCAAAATGTAAGAAATTAAGCCTACAACCATTCACTTAAGAAGTTTTGCATGAGAAATTCACTTACACATCATGAAGAAAGCATAATCAAACCCTAGTTGTAAACCTTCCTTGAGAAAAACACCATATATTCCAAGAGAAATCCTCCAAGAAGAGTTGTGCCTCACTTAAAAGACCAAAAACACCAAGCTAGGGCGCAAAAGATAGTATCTCACAAGAGAGTGAGTTGTCTTATTTTCAAATGAGGGAAAAACATCCTCAATATATATCAATCCATGACCTTTAAATTACAAAATAGGTCATTAAAATAGCCGACAAGGCTGACTACAAAATTTACATTGTTTTTACATTAACTGCTAGATAAATGACATAAAATGAGCAAAAGGTGGGACGTCAAGCCCTTCTAAGGGAGACGTTGGCCCTTTTTGGGCATATCCAGCATCCAGAAGTCAGACATTAGCCCTTTTAGGGCTCCTCAAGGATGCCACATGTGTCAGTAACCTCATCACACTGCCACATGCTCAAGGTAACGTCCAGCTCTTCTAGGTGATGTCATGTCCATCAAGAGGAAAATGTTCCATCTGAAGTGGGTGATCCCCCCTAAGTCGGGCTCAGCCAAAGTGTCCTGGTGGAACGTCCTTATTTCTTCATGTGCAAAGGCTTATCACAACACTGTCGTGTCTCTGCCATCCCAACAACCATCTGATGGGTTCTTCAGCCCCATGGAGGTCCGAGCGAATCATCTCCCCATGTGTACCAGTCCACTGGTACCTGTCCATCGGGCATGGTCCTGCACATCAAAAAATCCGCCCTCCATGGGCTCATTATTCCTCGGGATCATAGCAATCTCAATCATATTGCATCATTAAATTTATCAAATACATGCATAAAATCCCTAGCATATCCTCTAATAGCTCAAAGATATTACATTGATCTACTATACAAAGCTGAAGAAAAGGAAAAGGTAACCTATTGAGCCAGTATCCATAAGAAGAGGAAAGTTTCCAAAGGACATCATTCAAGCCATGTAGCATGAGGTGGTATGGTCTAAGGATGTCCAGTCATAGTGAATACCAGGGGTAGGTATTGTCCGTGGGTGCCTTTGTAGGAGGTGAGTTGTACCTGTCATGGATGCATTTTTTTCCAAGCCCCTTATTGCCTTTATTATTTCCTTATTTATTACTTTTTCTTTATTTTTTTCTTCAAGGTCTAACCAGAGGACACTGCCTTGGCATGGTGACCAGAGCTGACAATGTTACCCACTAGTATTTTCGTAGAAAGGATAAGGTTGGCTCATGACGAGACCCCCTTTCCCTTAGCCATGCAACCAAGGGTCATTGCCCTGGCGTGGTAACCAGATAATGGCAATGTCATACTGCTAGATACCTATGAACATAATGGGTCGGCTCGTGATGAGGCCTCCCATCCTCTTGGTTAGGTCTTGTTTTATTATTTTTCTTTGGGTCCCTTTTGTTTCTTATCGAGAGGCCTTTTATTGCCTTCTTGGGGATCCCTGGGCGAGGCATCTCTAGGTTTTATTCCTATGGATTTTACCTTTTACCAGCTTCTTTTATCTCTTGGGCCTTTAGCCCCTTCTTCCCACAGGACAAAGTGTAACCCCTCAAATAGGTCATCCTAATGCCCGGACTAGGGGAATGGGATGGATGTATGGGAGATAAGATGTAAAATGATAATATGGTGGGAGCAGACGATGGCTCTTCAAATCCCCCTTGGTGGCTAACCAAAACCCATGGATACAATCTTGCTAGGGCACCCCGTTAATCCCCCAAACAATGGTCAAGTGGGTTAGTGTAAGATCCAAGCAGTTGTCAGAAATGTAAGGAACCTGATGCATATATCTGAAAGTTATAACGATAAAAAATACAAGATACCAGATATATAAAATATGCAGAATAGAAATAAAATGCTAGAAATGGAAGAATGACAGTAAAATATCCAGCATAATCTTTACAATACACAGAAATGATATACGAAATAGCAATAGAAAAATCACTTTGATTCAGAAATCACCTGGTTCCAATCACCTTCTTCAAGCATGAAACATGAAAAACAGGATGTATCTTCGATTGACTAGGCAGAGCTAACTGATATGCGACTTGTCCCACACACTTGAGAACTGTGTAAGGGCCATCGAATTTGGGTGCTAGTTTCTAACAATGCTCGGCCTTGAGGGAAGTTTGCTTATATGGTTGCAGTCTCAAAAACACTTGATCCCCTTCTGCAAATTGACGTTCAGAGCGACCTTGATATGCTTGTTGCTTCATTCTATTCTGTGCCATGACCAAGTTCTCTTTAAGGTTACGAAGGATATCCTCTCGGACTATAAGTGTTCGGTCAACCGCCTGGACCTTCGAGGTACCCGCTAATTATGAGAGAACTGAAGGTGGCTTATGTCCATATACTTCTTCAAAAGGAGTCATGCGAGTGGTTGTATGGTATGTAGTGTTTTACCACCATTCGGCAAGGGCTAACCATTGAGCCCATTGGTGTTGTTTTTCAGAGGCAAAGCACCTCAGATATGTTTCCAAACACTTGTTGACAACTTCCGTTTGACCATCCGTTTGGGGATGATAAGATGAGCTGAGATGCAATTGTGTGCCTTGTAGCTTAAACAACTCTTGCCAAAAATTGCTTGTGAAAGTTGGGTCTCTATCGGAAACAATAGAGTGCGGCATGCCATGAAGATTGAAGACCTGGTCCATGAAAATTTGAGCCACCGTGGATGTAGTAAATGGGTGGGGAAGAGCACAAAAATGAGCATACTTGGAAAGGCGATCCACCACCACCATTATGACTGATTTATTCCCCAATTTGGGTAAGCCTGTAATAAATTCCATAGAGATATCCTTCCAAATAGCAGGGGGAATTGGAAGCGGTTGGAGGGTGCCTGGAGATTTGACTATTTCTCCCTTGTTGTGTTGACACACCTCACATTCAGCGACAAACTTACGGATGTCCTGTTTCATACCATCCCAGAAAAAAGAACGTTTGACTCGGTCATATGTTTTGGTGAACCCTGAGTGCCCCAATGTGGGTGTAGCATGAAGCTCAGAAAGCACCGTGGATTTGAGCTTGGATTGTTTACTTAAATACAAGTGACCTTTGTATCGAATCTCATCCTAGAGCCAGGAGTACCCTAGGGGAGTTGGAGCCTTGTTCTACAGTTGCTGGATCAGATGCGAACTTTTGGGATCTTGTAGCCATTCCTGGCGCATAGCTTGGAGCCAATCGGGTACAATGAAGGAAAGAGAAAAAAGGGATCCTTTGTCTTCATATTTCCAGGAGAGTGCATCCGCCACGACATTGTCTTTGCCCTTCTTGTAAATGATCTCATAATCATATCCAAAGATCTTAGTCACCCATTTTTGTTGTTCCTAGGAGGAAATGCGTTGTTCCAGAAAGTACTTGAGGTTTTGATGGTCTGTCTTAATTTGGAAGCGTTGCCCCAAGAGATACGGACGCCACAACTCAACGGCATGCAGAATCGCCAACATTTCTTTTTCATAAATGGGTTTGCCCAGATTCTTTTCAGACAATTGCTTGCTAGTGAAGGCCAAAGGTCGACCCTCTTGCATAAGGACAACGCTGATTCCTTTCCCTGAGGCGTCACATTCCAACACAAAGGTATTTGTGAAGTCAGGAAGGGCCAGAACCGGAGTGGTGCACATGGTCGTCTTCAAGGTTTGAAAAGCTTGAGCAGCTGCTGGAGTCCAAGTGAAAGAGTTATTTTTGAAGAGAGTCGTGAGAGGTGCTGCAATCTTTCCATAGTTCTTAACGAACTTGCGATAATACCCTGTGAGGCCCAAAAATCCACGCAAGATTTTGAGAGTCTTGGGTGAGGCCAGTCTTGCATAGCTTCAATCTTTTTCGGGTCCAACCTAATGCCATCCTTTCCCACCAGATGACCCAAGTATTCTACTTCTGAGGCACCAAAATCACATTTGGACTATTTCAGGAAAAGATGGTGCTGAGAGAGTAGGCGAAGAACTTGATCCACATGAGTAAGATGGTTTGTCTAGGTTTTTCTATAGATGAGGATATCATCAAAGAAAACTAAGACAAAATGACAGAGAAAAGGGCGGAAGATATGGTTCATGAGGCTCTGGAAGGTGGAGGGGGCATTACACAAACCAAAGGGCATGACCAAAAACTCATAATGGCCCTCATGAGTGCAAAAGGTTGTTTTGGGAATGTCATCCTCTTTCATACGTATCTGGTGATAGCCCGAGCGAAGATCAAGTTTGGTAAAGAATTGGGTGCCACTCAATTCATTCAGGAGGTCATCAATGACAGGAATGGGAAATTTGTCCTTGATGGTTAGTTTGTTGAGAGCACGGAAGTCGGAACACATTCTCCAAGAACCTTCTTTATTCAATACCATGACAACCGGAGACGAGAAAGGGCTCGTACTAGGACGGATGACTCCGGCAATAAGAAGTTCCTGGACCATTTTTTCAATTTTATTTTTTTGTGCAAAGGGGTGGCGATATGGACGTATATTGGGGGGAAGGCTTCCTGAGACAAGGGGAATGGAATGATCATGGACACCGCAGGAAGGAGGGAGTCCTTGGGGAGTGGAAAATATTGTTTGATGTTTAGAAAGGAGGGCTTGGAGGTCTTGGGGCACTGGTGGGGTTTCTGTGGCTTGTATGGCGTGGAGTTGGGAAATGACACTAGAATGACATTTTTTGAGCAATTTTTCCATGCGATGAGAACTGATGATCTCAGGTGAACCAGCAGTGATACCTTGGAATTTATATTGGTGGCCTCCTTGGTCGAATTGCATGGTTAAGTTCTGAAAATACATGAGAATGGGACCCAAAGTCCTTAGCCAGTCTGCACCCAACACAATGTCACAACCGCCCAAGAGGATTTGGAGACGCACATTTTCATAGCGCCCGCCACATTTCATAGAACCACCATTGGCAATCATGATTTGGAAATTGTTGACAGCATGGATGTAGCAATGGGTTTCTTGGGCAATACGACGATGAATAAAATTGTGGGTGCTACCACTATCAACCAGAATGATGACCTTTCGGTGCTTGATGTAACCGATTAACTTGAGAGTTTGGGGGGTAGAGAAGCCRGTGAGAGTATTGAGGGAAATGATCGGTTCCACTTTGGGAGGGTCGGAGGGAGGGTTTATGTCAGAGATTTCTGGTGACTCGGGCACAGGGGGAGTGTCAACATCTTCTTCCTGAATATCCTCAGAGATGGCCATAAAGAGATTTTGTTCTTTACATTTGTGGCCTGGGAAATATTTGTCATCACAATTATAATAGAGGCCTTTGAGTTGGCATTCAACCATTTCAGCCCTGGTTAATTTTTGGATTTTTAATGGGGCGGAGGGAATAGTGGGGTTTACTGGTTTAGGGCGAGGGATAAAGGAAGGCTTACGGTTTTGAGAGGAAACAATTTGTTGTGCTTCTTTAGCTTTTTTGGTAGCCTCCACCCAAGTTGTAGGTCGAGCCATAAGGACATGGGATCGAATCTCCTCCTTGAGGCCACTGATAAAACACTCTCGAAAGAAAGCATCAGTCATGCCCTCTGTTCGAAAATCCAGACGCTCAAATGCAACTATGAAGTCTTCTACTATGCCTGATTGCTTCAATTTTGTCAAACGGCCCAAATGGTTGGTGTCAGTGTCAAAGCGTTTATAAATCTCAACAACAAATTGCTTCCAAGCAATATACCCTTGACTGGAAGTTTTTCTCCATTGCCACCATTGTCAGCGTTCTTGATCTAGATGGAGAACACCATATCGGAGTTTGGCCAAGTCATCTGTAATGTTGTAGAGAGATAAATAATGTTCCATTTGGGTGACCCAACCAGTGGGGTCCGAGCCATCAAATTTGGTTACATCCACCCGCGGAAGGCGTATGTCCCTTTGAAAGTGATGGGGTTGAAAGGAATGGGAAGAAGTTTCACCTTCAATCTTTTTATGTGCATCCAGAAAAGAGTCATCGGTAGGGATATTGAGTTTGGTGCAGAGTGATGCAAAGATAGATTCAAGCTGGGTGGTCAGTTCGTGTTTGACTTCCGCCATTGCGAATTGCATGACTACATTTACGGATGCATTTATGGAGGCATCATGGGAGGAAATAGTAGCACTGATTTGTTGCACTTCTTGTTGGGTCTCGAGGAAACCAGATTGCAAGGTGTTGAAGCAAGACTCTAGTTCTTGGCTACGGGTATGGGCCATGAGGATGGGTGAACTGAAAAGGGAGTGACGGGGTCAGAAATGTTTTGCAGAAAAATGATATAGATGAATGTAATAAGGGGGACGAGATGAATCTAATGGAATAGGTCTCAAATAATGGTGAAACAATTTCCAGATTTTATTTATTTATTTATTTATTTTTGCAGTTGCGGGGTTATACTTTGGTCTGAAGAATGTTGCAGTACTGAAATCCCCAAATTATGAACCAGAGAGTATTTACTTAGCAAGCCGAACACAGATGCGCGTCAATAGATTTCGTCGGTTTAATTTGTTTATGTTGTTGTTTATGTTCCCTAAGGGTTAGGTATTCAAGGGTTCTACAGACAAGGGTTTGCCCTGTGCTATAGCTCTCTGATATACGTGCAAGGTCCAATAGTAGTACTCGGCCCAATATCTCAGGGCACTAACTAAGGAGGATAGACCATACCCTTAGCCGTACTACCCGACTACCTAGGTACTAGAGAGTATCATCCCGAGTGTTGTTCTCGGTGACACTATAGCAGTCCGGTGGCCGATAGGTTTATCTAAAGAGGGCTTTAGGAAATCTAGGCCGATCCGTACATAGGTGTTGTTTGTTGCACTACCACTCGAAGGGGTACCAACAGGGGTTACAAGGGTGGCCAACAAATGTGCGCTTAAGAACCACTTGTATTTCCTGCATGTATGAATCCCTCAACCGTGGGTTTATGCACGTAATGACAGATCTCTATGGCTTAAAGACGTCGGAATACGTCTCTACCCTGGAAAAAAAATACCCACAATTTCTGCCAAGGAAAGTGCTCTGATACCACTTGCAAGATACCAGATATATAAAATATGCAGAATAGAAATAAAATGCTATAAATGGTAGAATAACAGTAAAATATCCAGCATAATCTTCACAATACACAGAAATGATATACGAAATAGCAATAGAAAAATCACTTTGATTCAAAAAGCAATGTTCACAAGCCTCTTCGAGGGGGCAACCTCCAGTCGAGCAGCTCTCTATTACAATAATATCCAAGCTAGGGTTCTCATACCCTCAACCCTTATTTATACTAAATATGACTATTAAGAGAAGTATCTAGAGGAGGATCCTTCTAGAAGCGAAAGCTTCTATTAGGTCTTCTTACATCTGCCTTATTCTATTTTATTGAAAGGCCTTATTAATATTGACCTTTATTACATATGAATACATTGATCTAACTATGTGCAGGTTAGGACCTTAACAAAACATGACACATACCATGATATCTAGACCAATTACCTCATGGAGAAAGAGTCTTCTCTGATGCAAGTCCAAGCTGATGGTGATGGATGTTGTTGTTGTTGACAGGACAAATCTGACGAAGAAGAAGAAGGATGGGCCCTCCAGGGCCATGCTCAGGTCAATCCTACTCTCGGTACTCCATGTCTAGGACCTATAGGCCTCGAGACATGATCTCCTAGTTATCCCTAGAAAACGGGGATAACAGGTCTCGAGATGATCCACAAAATAGCTTCCAACATAAAAATAAAATGCTAATACATCAAATAGTCCTCTAAAATAGCCACACATATGAGTGTAGGATGCCAAAAGAGGGTGATGTCATCTCCTCAAGGGGTATAAGGCCTCCAAAAGTCACATCAATCCCCAAAAGGTTCAAAGTATCATGAAAGGTCACATCCCCTCATTAATAGGGTCATGCATCACGATCCATGTGTTAGGTTGGCTCAAGCAAAAATGAAACCTCTCTCAAGCATAACGTCATCATCATGTGATAACATCCCAAGATCCTAGGGTGATGTCATGGTGGATAATAGCTCCATAACCTCTCCCAAGGGGTGCATCATCATGATCAAGGGTAATGGGGTTAATCTAAACCCTAACGCCATCAAAGGGTGCAATGTTTAAGTGCATGGGCTTTCCCTCCTTTTGAATGGTCCATCAAGTTGTATCTGCAAGGTCTGAGCTCATCAATGCATTGTCTAAGATCCAAGAGCTATTGGAAGTTGTCCATAGGCATGCCAAATCATCACTTGACCCAATGCTCATCATCAAGGATGCAACGTCCTCCAAGCAATGTATGACATCATCATCAAACCCATATCGAGGAGTGCATGATCAATAAGCAAGGCTCATAAAATTAAGTAAGACCAACCATTACAATATACACAAGTCATTAGAATCATACAAAGTAAGCCACAATCTAATGAAAACCCACTTAAGAAATTCACATTAGGTATCTTCTTCAAGCTTCACACTAGCTTAAGACTTTATGCAGCTTGCCAAGTTTAGATATGGGAGTACCATCATAAGACCCTATTAGCTGTGTCAGTACCCAAGTAGAAGAGTAGTTCTTGAGAAACCCTTCAAAGTGTAAGTATAAGTGAATGAGATGGTATGGGGTTTACTTCATGTTCATGGTGCCATTGACATGCACAGGGGCTTTACCTTGTTGACCAATATCTTATCATGTTCATTCATAAAGGGGGGTTTTTAATTGTGAAAAATGAAGTCTATTGCAGGTATTGGGGGGGGATGTGGAGTATTAGGGTGTTTATAGTTATCTGAGGGTATAAAAAGGGGTATCTACTAAAAATGGGGTCTTTTTTATTGGAAATATGTATTGGGAGGAGGGTTCAACAAAAGGATTTTGGGATGTATTTATCAATATCTAGTGAAATTAGAGGTATTCTTTAATATACCATGAATGCAGGGTCTATCCTAGGGCGATGTCATGGTGGATAATGGCTCCATAACCTCTCCCAAGGGGTGCATCATCATGACCAAGGGAAATGGGTTTAATCCAAACCCTAATGTCATCAAAGGGTGCAACGTCCAAGTGCATGGGATTCCCTCCCTTTGAATGGTCCATCAAGTTGTATCTGCAACGTCAAAGCTCATGAATGCATTGTCTAAGATACAAGAGCTATTGGAAGTTTTCCAGAGGCATGCCAAATCGTCACTTGACCCAATGCTCATCATCAAGGGTGCAACATCCTCCAATCAATGTATGATGTCATCATCAAACCCATATTGAGGAGTTCATGATCAATAATCAAGGCTCATAGAATTAAGTAAGACCAACCATTACAATATACACAAGTCATTAGAATCATACAAAGTAAGCCACGATCTAATGCAAAGCCACTTAAGAAATTCATATTAGGTATCTTCTTCAAACTTGCCACTAGCTTAAGACTTTATGCAACTTGCCAAGTTTAGATATGGGAGGACCATCATAAGACCCTATTAGGTGTGTCAGTACCCAAGTAGAGGAGTAGTTCCTAAGAAACCCTTCAAAGTGTAAGTATAAGTGAATGAGATGGTATGGGGTATACTTCATGGTCATGGTGTCATTGACATGCACGAAGGCTTTACCTTTTTTACCAATATCTTATCATGTTCATTCATAAAGAGGGGTTTTTAATTGTGAAAAATGAAGTCTATTGTAGGTATTGGAGGGGATGTGGAGTATTAGAGTGTTTATAGTTATTCGAGGGTATAAAAGGAGTATCTACTAAAAATTGGGTCTTTTTTATTGGAAATATGTATTGGGAGAAGAGTTCAACAAAAGGATTTTGGGAAGTATTTATCAATATCTAGTGAAACTAGAGGTATTCTTTAATATCCCATGAATGCAGGTGCTATGTCACATGTTCACTAAGTGAAGACCCCATGTTGACATGCAAGGCCACGTGTGGGTTCATCTCCATGAGCACCTTTGTAGAGGGAGTGCTTGGTGCTTGAGTTACCCTTTCCTTCGTAGTGTGTGTATTCCAAACCCCTTCTTGCATTTTCATGTTCATTTATTGTTCAAAAAGTCCCCTTTTCAGGTTCATGCATTTATTATTTTATTGGGATTCATTAAATCCTTCTAATTTGATATGCATTCAATGCATTAGGATTAGGCTTGATCACCTCATAGAGAGGGGGTAGAGCTCAAGTTGACTTTGGCTTTTGATTTTTCATTTGCCATCCCATTATTCTATTGTTCTGATTAAACATTGATACAAATAATAGAAATCTTTAAATCTAGCTTAGCTCGCTTATTCCAACGAAACAAGTATCAAAAGCACAAAGAGTTTTAAGAGTGGAGTGAAGAAGGTTTCATAAAGAGCAGAAGTCTCATAAGCCTTGATAGTGCCAACTCTACAAACAAGGTCATCCTCACCTTCCATCAGAAGAACATGGAAGTCACATAACATTTGTATCTAATCACTAGCTTCATAATATGTGTAGAGCATTATTTTTTATTGACCAAGTTGTGATTGTGTTGCCAATTGGTTCACATAGAAGGAACCGATCAATCATATGGAGTAGAAGTTGCACATAATGCAAACCTTACAACCAATGCAAGAAGAGGAAGATAGAGATGTTTGTATAGAGCAGGGAGCAAATGCCTAGTGATCCATATGAAGACAGAGCACTCTATACAAGCTTGAGCACAAAGCTCAAAAGAGACTTTTGCAGAGGATCTGTGTTGGTGAATCAAGTGTAATATATGTCCCTCATTTATGGATCATTCCACATAACATGATATTTTAGGTCATATTGCAAGTTGATGGAATGTATCGACCTCTCAATGCCAATTACACCTTATAATTGGAAAATTGATCTTTTAACCATTATTTGGAAAAGAGAGATAAGGGATTGAGATCTGAGGAGTTGGTGACCATTTTCCATCGAGAAAACAGGGGGAAATCCAATGCTTTCATTTCCATTAGCCAAGCTATTGTGGAGTGGGGATTGAGTCCAATCTACCATATCCATATTCTCAAGTATGTATAGAATTTTATGCTTGCAACGTTTTTTCAAGATTTAGTATATTGTTTGCAATGTCCATTAGATATACCTCTTGTCATTTTTTAATGGGAGATTTAACACTTATCTTGATATGATTTTTAATTGTAACATTCTTTTGTTGATTTCCATTTTTGTTTTGTGCAATAGGTTTAATCTATTCCCTACAAAATGCTAAATCCATTGCACCCAATGTGGGAGTATGGTGGCCCAATTGAGGCTCATAATCAACAAAGGTTGAGGTGCAAGCTATGTCGAAAGGAAATATTTGGCGAAATCCACTGTGTGAAATACCACCTTGCCAAAATCCTAGTGCATGAAGTGAATATTTTCCTTTCATCTACCCTAGAAATCGTCCAATTGCAAATCAATCAATTATTGATACTGCTCAAAAGAGAGATGAGAAGGAATAATCAAGGATTGAATTTTCAACTAGAGAAAAAGCAAGAAGCATGGGAACCACAAGCTTCTCAAGGGTGGGGGAAACTCGATCATTGACCACACCTTCCACAATGCCCTCGACATCATCACCACTCTTTGTGCTAGGTCAATGCTTAGAGGACACCCTTCTTAGGTCAATAATTAAAACAAGAAGAAGCACGAGGCCGACAAGCTTGTGGCCAAATTTTTTCTATGGAGTGACATTCCTTTCAACATTGCCAAGAATAGCATGTTCTACCATTCAATGTTTGATGACGCTTCTATTTTTTGTTTGAGGTACAAGGGCCCTTCATATAATTAGTTGAACAGATGGGAAGGGCAAGTCCATTCTCAATTTCTTGGTTAGTTTTCCCTAGGGGGGCAATGTTTATCAAATTTGTTGATGCATTTGCATATGTTAAAGATGCACAATTATTATGTGAGTTGTTGGATGGGTTCATAGTTTGTTGTCCAAGTCATTATGGACAATGATACACATTATGTTGTTGGTAGGTTTCTTATGGAGAGGTATCGACCTTGTATTCAACTCCTTGTGCCACCCATTGCATTTATTTCATGTTGGATGACATGGAAACAAATTATTTGATTATTGAAATCATTGAATCAGCAAGGAGTGTCACCATGTGTGTGTGTGTGTGTGTGCTCATGATATATTTCATAGGGAACAATGATTTGGTGCATTCTACGATCACATATTTTTCCACTAGTTTCATTTCCTTTCGGTCTCTCCATAATTCTATGTTGGAGTTGTAGAGGATGTTTCTTTGAGATGATGGAATGCTTGTGCCTACAACATTAAACCAAATGAGAAAACCATAGCCCAAGTTGTGAAACATGATCAAATATTTTCGATGGGAGTGTAGGAGGTAAGTGTCATTATTGAACCCTTGGTAAAAGTTCTTTTCCCGGTTGATGGTGACAAGTCTGCAATGGGATACTTGTATGAGGCCAGAGATAGAGCCAATGAAGCTATCTAACAATACCGAGGACAAGAGGGAAGAGGGATTCACCAGATGAGCCCATATATGGAGTTTGATTAATAAGTGATGTAACAATACTCTCCATCGTCCCATTCATGTAGTAGTTCTCTACCTCAACCCCACATTCTCTTACTCTTGTGGTTAGAGAGTCGATGCTAGGGTTATGAATGGATTTTTCCCACATTTTTCCAATGTGTTTAGAGGATTGTTGACCACCTATTTCAACTAGGTGTCAACGCCATGTACCATGAAGATATGTACCTAGTGGTACAACATATTTGAATACTTGTGGCTCAACAGAGCAGTTCTTCCCCCAAAACTTCTTTCTTTGTACACAAAATGTTCGCTCCCCTGCATGGGATAATAATGTAATATTTTAGAATGGGTCAATTTTTATTTAGTTTCCTAGAACTTTATAATTAGGGGAGTCCTTTCATCAAGTGTTTAGTTTTCTCAGGTAATTAATCTTGCTTACCAACGATTTTAATTATCCTTAAGTTTTTCACTCAAATAATCCTCCAAAGTGGTGAAAGGCGTTCTAATGATTGAGCCCAATGGGTGACTAAGGTTTAAAGACATTGTAAATGACCATGCTAGACATCTCCTAGAGTCTTGCGAAATTTCGTTAAGCTTTGATAGGATTTTTTAATAATTAAAATTTTCTGCAAATTGGAAATTCTAATTATTTTTTATGAAAAATGTAAATATTTGATCTTTGGGAATTTTGTATAAGGGTATGGGTACTCAAATCAAATGGTTTATGACTCCCTACACCCTTGGACCAAGTTTCAGCTTGATTGGATAAGTTTTTATAGGTCAATGTCCATGAAGAGTCTAAGTCAATAAAAAATCAAGAAATAATTGACTAAATTAAAAATGTCAAATTTTGCCAAATGTTGTAAAGCATGAGAAAAGGGGGGAAAATTGTTTTCTAAGTCATTTCTTTGTAATAGAGGGTCACATAACTAAAATATCCATTTCCTACCTCTTATTCAGCTTAACTTTAGAGAGGGGGGCGAATTTGGCTCTTATGGGGCTCACCATCTCCATTGGATTGGCCATTTGGTGATGGGGACCAAATGGGGGGGCATTCCACACCTTCGGTGACCCCTTGGGGAATTAGAGAGAGGTTTGAACTTAGGATAGGGGGTTTCTTCCCCCATTTTTGAGTTTCCTCTTCTAATGGGAGTTCCCCTCTCTCATGGTCCCCCCTCCCCCCCCTTTGAGTGAACCTCTCACTTTTGGAAGTGACACTTGTAATGCATCCAAGGGGGGTCTCTCCTCTCTCCCTCCCTTAAAAGAAAGGCCTCTCTCCTCATTTTTTACATATAATTTCAGAGCGACTCCATGCTACCCATTTTCCTCCTCACTCTCTCTTGCTCTCCCCCCATTTTCTCTCTTGTAATATTGTTGTCATAGTGCATCCACTCTTTTCCTTAATAGAAGTGAAGCTTTGGAGGAACTCTTGGTGTTTTCTTGGTGCTCTTTGACTGCTCTCATTTGGTGTTTTCCTTTGTTTGAGGTAATATTGTGAATTTATGTTTAATCTATTGCTTACATTGTTTTACTTGAAAAACCCCAAGCAAAGTATTTTGTTGGGGATAAATTTGTAGTAGTATTGCTATAGGTTTATGTGATTTGTTTCTACTAGTGTTTGCAAAGTATTTTGTAAACCTTTTAGAAGATCTAACCTTCTTGCCTCATTGTGTAGCAAGGGTTTACAAGTTATTCAAAGCTTGGAGGAGTGGACTCCAAAAGCTTCATTTCACTTCACCCAATTTTCTGATATAATTTCCAGATTTCATTTACTTATTTTCTACACTTATTTATCTTATAAATCTTGCTATCTAATCAAGCGTTATGTTCATATTTTGCATATAAAAAATTATGTTTCATATACTAACATAAACTAACTTGTTTTAAGTGATATTTAACATTTTTCAGCAAACATTACTTATTGTTTTTTTGCAGGTTTTCACTAGTTCAAGGGGAGCTGCCCAAGTTTGGTCACAAGGAGCTCAATGAAGCATCCAAAGGCCTTGGTGCAAAACCCTCTCCATGTTCTTGCTTTCCAAATCATTGTAAGCAACCCAAGAGAGTCTCTTGGGCTTGCATTATTTTATCATTTCATAATTTGCAAATTGTAAAGTATTTATTTTGTTTGTTTTGCCCACATCTTGCATGTGAATGGTTTTGCCACCCTTGCAAAACCATGTTCGCTAGATTATATGTTTAATTTGTAATTTTTGCTTAATTTGTCTGCCCCACTTCTCACAGAAAGAGAAGGTTGAGTGGCTAGTATTAACTTGTTTATTTTATTTCAAATTCTTTTACCCATCTTGGCACAAAATCAATAGTCTTTCCCTCTACATTGTGCCATAGTTGTGAGGTTTGCAAAGTTAGTTTATTTTTTCCCAACTTTGTCCTTAAGGAGAAGTTGTGCAGCTAGCTTGTTTATTTCATTATTTCAAGTGATTTTAATTACTTATTTGTTTCCACACCTTGCATGTGAGTGGTTTTGCCACCCTTGCAATATCTTGAAGGCTAGTTAGCATTTCTTTTTTGTGCAAAGTAATCAAACTCGTGCCCCGTATTTTCTCCCCTTGCCACTTTGTGGATCTTGGGTAACAAGAAAGAGCAAATGATTGTGTGGCTAGTTTAATTAGGCACCTACCATCCATTATTGTTTAAACCATTAAAAAAGGGTGACTTGAGAGGCTAGAAGGGGTTGAAGTCGGGGACGATTTCAGGACACTATGTGTCCTCCTTGTTGAGTGCCCAAGCATCTTGGATTTGACCTGTGGAGCTAGGGGAGAACATTGTTGTTCTTCTTATTTAGCACCCAACACTACCTCTTGGTTGAAGGGATATGGATTTAGGGTAGTAACATAGTGAAGGCTTGCAACTTACACACTTAATTCCCCCTTAAGTCAAAGAGAGACCTAAAATTTACTAAAAACAACCTACACACATTGCAACACATTCACTTTACATTTCCTTGCAATTTCCTTTTCAACAATTCATTTTCAAGTACTTTCATTCTGTCATTTTCAACAAGTTATTTTTATGTGAATATTTACGTTTCCTAAGCATTCTTTGTTTTTATTGCAATTATTCTTCATTTCTTAAAGAATCAATTGTCTGAGTATAAAATTATTATTTGATTCATTGTGTAATTTATTCCATTCTTTATTTTTATTTATTTTGTATAAATATCTTTACTTGTGCATAATTCAATAAGTTGGATTTGGTAATCTTTAGGCACTAGTCTATTTATAGTTTTGTAAAGTAAAGAATTTGCTTGTCATTGAAAGAGTTGCATCCTTGCATTGTTGTTTGTCATTGGGTTGGGTCTCCCTAATCAATAAATCAATTAACTCCTGGAATGTTAATAAAAACATCACATAGTTTAATAGGGTCTAACCCCCTTGGCTTCCCTAGGAGTGAGCCTAGACGAAAGGAGTCTAGATCGAGGTGACAATGGGTCTAGACTTAGGTTTGTGCCTCCAAGGACACACCAAGTGGGTTGGAGACTTCTCCACGATAGTAGGTGTGTATTAGGATGACAACAAGGATCAATGCTCATAGATTTCCAAACAAATAGAGGTATATAGGTTGGCCATTTGGCCATTTGGTTATGAAATGGTTGTCCAAGATAGGACCACTAGAATGCCAGGTAAGCTTCAAGTACAATTTGTTTCAAACTTTCAAATTTCAATTTCTTTGATTTCTATCTATTTGTTACTCAATGGAAATATATTCATTATCTTTCCTTTCCCTTCATTCATTGTAGATGTTTGGTAGACAAACTATGGAAGAAAAATCCTCGAGTTATAGAAACTTTCCATTCAAGTGCTTAGTCAAACCTACAACTCTTCAGGGTGCAAGCACAGTTGGAGTGTCTTTGAAAAAATACACTCTTAAAAGATAAACATGTTCAAAATGTTCAAATTCAATTTTTATTTGTTATAATTTCATTAATTTTAATTTATGCCCACCATCCTCTAATTACAATATGACCTTCATACAGGGTAGATGTCCACTGCCTTAATGACATGGTATATGTGTTAGAACATTGTGCTCGTTTAACCATAGACAATGCCACAGCATTGTCACCCAACCATAGGCACAAAACCACCCCTGAGCACCGTAACCTTTGACAGATAGAATGATTCTAAAAGAAACACTAGACCCAAAGCATAACCAAGAGAGAGAGGGTGCACCTTGCTCCAAAGGTAGCGCACCAAGCAGAAAGTCCCAAACCACATACTAAGACCAGTACCCAGTTGCAGTCGCTGCAGCTACACTCTTCCTCTAGACTTGCACACCACTTTCTTGAGTGTGAGTGTGTTACCAAATGAGCTCAAGTGCCTTCTATTTATACTAATCTGGCCAGGTGAACAGGTGTCTCTTCAAGCATGGCCAACCTGTCCTTTTCTACATATAATACTTCAATATTACTTATTCTGCTGAGCCGACTTGTCTTCCAGGGTTTTCACACATCTCTTTATGTTTTCTCTTGCTTCCAGAATATTCTATTCTAGTCAAAGGTTTATCCATGGAGGCTAATATCTCCTGCAGCTGCCAAAACATCAACACTCCCTCTTAGCTAGGGAGGTATTTAACCATGATGTTCCATTCTGGTCTTCATAGCCTTGCTCACTATGCCATGATCATTTCGTCATAGTTATGCAGACCATGCTACTAGTAACATCATTATGTCACACATGACTACACCCATGTGGACTTGTCAATCTCATCTAGGGGCCACAACCCGCTAGAGAACACTAGAGCTACATCTTGTAGTGTGTGTCACCATCATTGTCATGGGCTACACCTGCATGACATGCTCACCCATAGCTACACCCATGTCATGAGTATCATTATTACTATAATTATTATCCATCCATCTCACATGGCATGGGCAAGACCTACATGGTCTTGCAGACTAGTAGCATCACCAGAGCTACACAAACTATCTCATGATCATCTAGATCATATTACGAGCAAAACCATCACAACCATACAAGTTCTCGACTACACTACTAGCATACCGGACTGTCTCATTGGTGTAGCAACAATTCGACATACCATACCATCCTAGTAGAGTAGCCTACAACTCGACATAAAGCCTACAACTGGGCATGAAGCCTACAACTCGACACAAGGCCTACAACCCGACATGAAGCCTACAACTCGACACAAGGCCTACAACTCGACACGAAGGCCTACAACTCGGCACAAAGGCCTACAATATCCTTCTTTTCGAATTCTTCCATCAACTCCCTTTAACTAAGAGAATCCCCGAACCACGCTTTTGTCTACTGCATGTCCCTGTGCATCTTTTAAAGTGTCATGAAACCTTGTTTCTTCCTGATCATTGACTCCCTCTGAAGTTTGACTCCCTCCGAGTCCTTTCAAGTCTTTCTTTTCTGTGGTAACCTTCATGGAATACACAGGATATCCTTCCTAGAACAGAAACAACAAGAGCAAACGTATTTCCAATATAAGAGCATTTTATATAAGAACATATCAATTTCATGGTAATTCATTATAGCATTACCAAGGTGTCTTGCCTAAGAACAAGAACAAGAAATATCTCCTAGAGGAGATGTTAGTTCATATTGCAATTAAGTACAATAAGCATTTATATTTATAGTACATGCTACTAAGTATTCGTTTGTTCCTAGCATTAATAAAATCTAAAGGATTGCAATACTTAAGCAGCAATAAAAATATCAAACCTGATATGCAAACCTGGAGTCTAGCTATTGTTTCGCTTAAGTTGCTTTTCTTGTGAGACATGTATTCTTTCCAACCTGGAGAGTGTGTTGTTCCTCTGAATGTATTAGATTTGAGATCTTTCTGGCTCTATAATTGCTTCTTGGACAAAGATCCCTTCTCTTTCCAAAGATTCAAATTTGCAGTAGTTTATTTTTATTGTTTCTCCTACTCCACATTCATGTGCTTGGAAGCTCCAAAAATCAAACTCTTCATCCTTTGATGCCTGCTCTTCAGTCTGTG
Organism: Picea engelmannii; assembly: GCA_009831015.1. Classification (NCBI taxonomy): domain Eukaryota; kingdom Viridiplantae; phylum Streptophyta; class Pinopsida; order Pinales; family Pinaceae; genus Picea; species Picea engelmannii. The sequence continues at coordinate 403,147 of ML777123.1, forward strand.
GTTCCATAATTTTGCACTTTGTTCTTTGCAAGGATGATGCCAATCCTTGTCTTCCATGCTCTACCAAGAGACCATGCTTATGTTGCACCACTCTAATTTTATGGAGGAATTCATGATTGTCTTTGAATTTGACCTTGACCAGTCTTTTGACTTTGACTAGTCAAACCTTGACTTTGACCAATCAAACATTGACTTTGACCCAAAAATTCAACTTGCGTTTTTGATGATTGAGGGCACTAAGAGATGTGATGGGTTAGGGTGCACTAGGATAACCAAAATTTAGTCCCAATACTTCATAGAAACTTTCATTGCAACTGGTACTGCAACTAGTGTTGCAACTGGCACTACAATTGGTGTTGTAACTGACACTGCAACTGGTGCTGCAATTGGCACGAAGGAATTGGTACTCCAACTGCAATTTTGCTACAACGAACTTGACAGAGAGTTGTGGATCTACTTTCCAGTGATTAGACTGTTCCGAAGGTGGTGTGGGTCCATAACCTATTAGAATGTTGTGCTCGTTTAACCATAGAAAATGTCACAACATTGTCACCCAACCATAGGCACAAAAACCACCCCTGAACACCGTAACCTTTCACAGATAGAATGATTATGGAAGCAACACTAGACCCAAAGGATAACCAAGAGAGAGAGAGGGCACACCTTTCTCCAAAGGTAGCGCACCAAACAGAAAGTCCCAAACCACATACTAAGACCAGTACCCAGCTGCAGTCGTTGCAGCTGCACTCTTCCTCTAGACTTGCGCACCACTTTCTTGAGTGTGTGTGTTGCCAAATGAGCTCAAGCGCCTTTTACTTGTACTAATCTAACCAGGTGAACATGTGTCTCTTCAAGCATGGTCAACCTGCCCTTTTCTGCATATAATACTTCAATATTACTTATTCTGATGAGATGACTTGTCTTCCAGGGTTTTCACACATTTGTTTAGGTTTTCTCTTGATTACAAAATATTCTATTCTAGTCGAAGGTTTATCCATGGAGGTTAATACCTCTCCCAGCTACCAAAACAACAACAATATGTTTACTACAATTGTAGGCTATGGGTGAACTAGATTGAAAAAACACCTGACATGGATGCCATTTCATTAGATACAACTGACACAATTCCATCGAGGTTGGAGGTCGAGATGTCTATCATGGAGCAGGATGCCAATGTGTTGAAGGAAGAGGGGGAATTGGAGGAGGGTGTTCCACTTCCAATGGAGACACAATTGGAGGAAGAGATCGAGAGTGCATCACAACCGCCACCTCCATAGAGGCATGCATCTAGGAGAAGACATCTCACTTTGGCTTCCACCTTAGCCTAAACGATTGTCCCTTCCACCTCAGGCTCATCCCCAACATCTACACCTATTGCTTATAGAAAAAGAACAATGACCTTTTCCCATAAATGGGGTAGAGGGAATTGATGATTCCCTAGTGCATTTATCATTTTAGTATCCAGATGTTTCATGATGATTGATCTCATGAGATACATTTATTTTTGTTTTGATGTAATTTTGAATCATCGTAGACTTATAACTCATGACATATATCGTAAATCAATATCAATGTGTGATGTACCATTTAACATCTTATACATCTTGTATATCAGTTTTATTTTTATATTTATGTAATAACGTGTTTGTTTGATGTTATTGTTGATTTATATGTTTAAAAAAATGGGAAAAAATTATTATTTTTGTATGTTTTTCAGTTTTCCGATATTTTCCCCAAAATTGCCAATAAATTATATTCCAGATCCTTGTGATATATTCACCAACATGATAAATGTAACATTGGATACAATGTCTTTGTGCACTTTGTTAAGAGAAGGAAAGCCTTGCATTTCTATGTGAATGTTCAAGGTTAAAGAATTCGAACATTTCCTTGTCTTTATCCTATGGTATAGGGCTTTAATGGGATGGGAATTCTAATATTCCAAAGCGTAGCTCAGATCTTATGTTCTATTCAAAAATTCAGAAATAGTTATATTTTGGAAGAGGTATAATATATGATGTAGGGATCAATGTATGAGCTTTGATTGCACTTCTCATCATACTTGCAAGAGCCGATTTAGAAGCTAGGGAAACCAACAATTGACATCTTGACAGCTCTCTAGTCTACATCTGCCTCACTTTTTAATAATTGACCAGCATCTAATATCATTGTGCATTTACGAGTGGTTTCTGTCCACCACAAATTTGGGCCCAAGACGTCTTCTATAGATGGTGTGCCAAAATATTTGAAGAATCGGTAGGATCCTGAACTCCTTATTTCTCCACGACACATCAAAGGAGTAGTTGGAACCTTAAACTGTTCCTTATCAAGAAGAGATCGGTTACATGTGTTGATGGAGTTCTCCATTATAACTGTAGTCCAAATCCCGTTATGTAAACTCTCCAATTTCAGTGCAATAACTGTCACTAGTTGGTTTAAAAGAGCACAATTCCAAAAGCACATATTTGCATTAGATGACTGCTCAACATCTAATTCCTTTACCTATCTTTTATAGAGAAAAAAAGGTAAATCTAGAGCTCAAATGGACAATTTGTCAGATCTGTTCCCCTGTGCATTCCTGTTTGGTGTTTCAGTGAATGTTCTGTGAGGCCTATTAGCCTCTACTTGTGTTTTGTAATATTTAGTTATCTTTGCATTGCATTGTTTATGTCTGAATTTTGCAATTTTTGTGAATCTCGGACTACATAAAAGCCTTCTTGTTAATATTATCTAATTGACTCGTTGCAACAAATAAAAATAATATATTTAATTAGATGTGAATTGCTGGAAAAGGATGTTCTATTTTGAATAACATGCAAATCTTACTATTAACATCAAAAGCCCTACGACAGAAAATGTCACAGGCACTAAATATTACACAATGCAACTGAAAACCAATAGTTAGGATGATAATGAAAATATGGAAAGCTAGCCAATACAGCAGACACATTTATAATGTTCAAAATCAGGAAGTAGTGAATTGGTTTGATTAGAGAATTACAGATCAATCCGATATAGATAGTAAATAGAATCACTATAAAGTTATATTATTATCTTTTATTTCAACTATATTTATGGATTTCCTTGGCATTCCTTTTTTAGTTTCACATCTGCGACTATATGTGAAACTTAAAAAAGAACGTCCAAGGCAAACCATATATATAACGAAAAGCAAAAGGAAACATCGTGACAATAGAATCACAAATCAATGTATTTCCATTTCTGCCCACTTTCATTTACAGGAAAAACCTTCTCGCAGGAATTTGATTCAAAATGAGAAGTAAATTCAACGTTGATTCAAATCAATACGGATGAGTAAAACAAAAAACATCTGACAACTGGTCCAATACGTCTTTTTAAACAGGCAAATGAGCAACCATGTTTTATTTGATACAATGCAATCATGATGAACATACACCAATCTTGCATTCATTATTCTCTTTATTCCGTAAGGTCCAAAGAGGATTTGTAATTCATTGGCTATCTATTGTGCATGACAATTGTTTGGATGCTGTTCTCACTGACCGAGACAAATCTTGAACCGAGCTTTCTTCATCCAATGTAATCCAATCATTAAGTAGATGCACCATTTTGCTGACCTGTAATCTGTCAGTCAAGGATATCAGATAGAACATAAAAGCAATGGGATCTCAATATAAAATTCAACTTTCCTACCAGACAAAAATATAGGATTTAAGTCATTGCCGAATCACATGTGTGGTTTTGCAAGATACTACAGGATACAATCATTCTGACAAAGTGAAAATACAATGGCATAGGTGGGAAACAATCAGAAAGTTAACAGCTTTGCTTTGCTTTGCCATATTCACAGTGCATCTGCAATCCTTGGATACTTTTCATAACAAGGGAATGAGATATGTTGTCATTTATTCTTTTGTAACACACAACATGCTAGGCTGGCCCTTTTGGATAGTTATTGAAACATAATATGCTCAGCTGTCAGAATTGGTAGTATTCCCTATCCTCTATCCCACTTGCTTTTCAGTTTTTAACTATTGCCATGACTGGCAGAAACCACCTATTATAAGATAGTTTGTGTATTTCATCAGATATGTTCTTCTGCAGCTTAAGTACTGGTCCAGACAGAATCTCTAAATAACTGAAACAGGGAACATAACTCAGATGCCTTCTATCTGCATCGAGGATGCTTCATTGACAAAAGCAAAGGAGATCTAGAGAAGAAAGAAACTTAAGGCAGTAATCTATTCCTAAATGTATAGACAATATAGCAGCTCATAAACTGCGACAATAATTCATTTAATCATATAAACTGTGAGAGTGATCACTAAAAATTTATCTTCTATGTTTCTTCCATCTGCCATATCCATGGGAAGGAAATCATTTACATTTTGTTTCTTATGGATATGATCTGACTAGGTAAGAAACCTAACTTAAACTGCTCAATTTATACTACCTCTCCCATTGAAGACTCTAGCTACCAGATTCCCATGAAGTTGAATGACAAAACATTCCTGTAACAACATCAATTTTACATGCAAGCTGGGAGACATCCTGTGTTTCACATTAATGAACTAAATGCATGTCTCAATTCTTGTACACTTTTACATGCAACAAGCACAAGGGAAAGGATACAGTGGAAATCTTAGATTTAAATCCCTTGTTAAAACTAACACTGTTAGCACGCTCAAAAAGTCTCTTGTCATCTTCACCATTGTCATCATCTCGATGGTCATCCAAATCTTCTGCAATCAAAACAGAGTGTCTGGCCAACACTGAGACTAAATCTCTTCTGCTAGGGCCTATTTCTTGGGATGTTGCAAGAATACCAAACATTCTACCTAGCACGCTCCAAAGTGCATTCCGAGCTCCAGGGTCATCCGAAGCAGAAGGCAGGAGTTCCAATAAATTGTTTAAAAAGTTTGCATCTGCATAAATTCACAATTAAATTTATGATAGAAATTAAAAACTCAATGAGGCTAAACATTGCCAAAGTGTTGCCTCTGAAAAATGGCGATGTAATTTAAATTTTATTTGACTATATTTGTCTGAATACACGTTATGCTTTATAGTCAAACAAAATTTAAATTACATTGCATTACTTACCATGCTCTCTCTCTCTCTCTCTCTCTCTCTCTCTCTCTCTCTCTGTGTGTATAATATATATATACATATATATTACTTTTATGATTGTCAAAATAGAAGAACTTACCATACAAAACTTCATCAATAAGCTTCTCTTGTTCTGCTAAAAGATTTGCCACCAAGACAACAGCAGTAATACCTGGAGGACCAACCTGTCACATTTATTTCAAACTTGCAAAGTCAGGATACTATACCCACAAAACAAAATCAAAAGAAAACAGAATATTAGTAAAAATCCAAAATATTATTGGAAATTGCATACACAATAGAAGAAAATTTCAGCTCAGAAAATTGAGGGAGAACCATTCAATGTGTACTCCAAAAGATATGAGTCATTTACATAGCCTCAATAAGAGAGACTGTTTGTTTCATATTCCCCAACATCTAATTATAAAATATGCCTTACATAAATTTAAATTTTTTGTTTAAATTAAGAACTCAAATTGCTCTCACAAACTTTGGACCAGCAATGCTCTTCACAAGTTCCAAGACAACCAGCTACTCTGATACCATGTAGGATTTCAGATGGGTGAATATACAACACAATAATACAAACAGAATTGGAGAGAATAATAAATGTCAGATATATTAATGATAATGCCACAGCTCCAAACATGTCACCAAGGCAGATCCCAACCTGGCCTTACTACCCAAGAAATTCCACTTGACAACCCTAGCAACAAATTTCCAGGCCTCCCAAATGAATTTGAGGCCAGGTCTTGGAATGACAGGAGAGTGTTAGCACAGCACAAGGCCCTTCTTTCCTCCAACAAGGTTCTTATCAAAGACATCTTGGGCTTGCTCCTACTGAGGACTTGTTCAAGGTGAACATTAACATGTGGGGCCCTCTGTGGAGAGATCGGAGGTGACTGTTTGGTAAGCAGATCCAACAGTATGATTCCAAAAGGTTTTGCTCGTTACACCAAAAGCATGTCTTTGCTTTTGTTATCAAATCTCATAGGACTTCTTACAATCTAGAGGACAAGGGGACTCACAAGATGTAGTATCTAGTCCATTAGCATCAATTACAAATTAAGGGTCTTTACTTTGCTGGTCATATATCAGGGGCTTCCAATCAAGGCCTGTTTGTCAAAAAGTAGACTCATGGATGGGCTTTGCTTAGTTTGTGGCAAATCAGAAACAATGAAGCATATATTTTGAGATTGCAAGTTTTCCACTGATTGCTGACAATTTATTCGGGTTCAGCATTGTGTTGTTTCAGGGGAAGGTGCATTGGGGAGCTGCACTTTTTGGTGGCTCCAAGTGTTACCACCTCAGAATACAAAGTTCATTTTACATTTTAG
>ML777123.1:474158-486952 GCA_009831015.1 Picea engelmannii
CCTGGAAGGTCATCCTAATGGCCAGACTAGGGGAATGGGATGGATGAGCGGGATATAAGATGGAAAAGTGATAAGATGGTGGGAGCGGACGATGGCTCTGCAAACCCCCTTGGTGGCTAACCAAAACCCATGAATACCGGCTTCCTAAGTTGCCCCATCAATCACAACAACAATGGTCAAGAGGATTAGTGTAAGATCCAAGCAGTCATCTGAAATGAAAGGAACCTAATGCATACATAAGAAGGTTATAATGATCAAATATGACACATACCATGAAACCTCAGACCAACTACCTCATGGAGCAAGAGTCCTCTCTGATGCAAGTCCAGGCCGGTAGTGATGGAGGTTGGTACTGCTGACAGGACAAAGCTGGCTGAGAAGAAGAGAGATGGGCCCTCCAGGGCCATGCTCAAGTCGTTCCTGCTCTCGGTACTCCATGTCTAGGACTATGTGGGCCTCGAGACATGATCTCCTAGTTATCCCTAGATATCGGGGATAACACCTCAACAAGTGGGTCATTTTTATATATGTGTATTTGCTTTTGCAGGTCTTTGATTTTTTAGGAGAAATGTTTCATTGTTCTCAAGACCTCTTTGGGTGAGTATCTAGAAGGTTATAGTTTTGGATTTTATTTGTTGCCAGCTACATTCCCTCTGGACCTTCAGCGCCTTCTTCTCATGAAATGAGGTACAAACACTTCTTGGGTCAATACACCCGAAAATCCCAAAAGATAAGGAGACGAAAAAACGATGAAGTGTGAAAAATGGTAAGTATGATCGAAAATGGAACGATGACTCGTCAAGGAGACCTCCTAGTAGCAAACCCATCCCCAAGGGTGACCACTTCCTCGAGTGCAATGTCAAGCACCAAGGCGAAACAGGGCAAAGAGCATAATTTCCAAGCATGAGTTCTATAATCAAAAGCAGCTTTAAATGCAACATACTCAAATGCCTCAAGTATTAAAGTGATACTTACCACAATACCTGACTTGTACCTCATGGAGCAAAACCCATTGTCTTTCAAAAGCAAGTTGATGTGGTGGATGCCATCATGATGAATCCAGGATGTGTGGTGGTGAAGCAGGTCTTTGTCTATGCATGTGGACGTTATCTGTCATCCGTCTCTCGGTACTCCATGTCTTCAACCTCAGGGCCTCGAGACATCATCTCCTTAGTTATCCCTAGAAATTGGGGATAACAACGATCAAGGGTCCAATGCATTATCTAGTCAAGTCGTTTGTGTTGATGTTTTTGGTGGCTGCGGGAGGTATTCACCTCTGGGATAATCTTTCTTTTAGAAGAAGATGCCAAGACGTCAAAGGAAACCATTAAAAGAATTAAAGAAGCCCCAGAAGATATATCTTGCTCCAGAAGTCCAGTCGGCCTGCCAGAAAAAGATAAAGTAAATATATTTTCCAAAATGGACAGGTGGCCTCCATTGGAAAATTTCATTGGTCAGATTAGTATAAATAAGGGTGGTTCCCTTCTCATTTGACACACTCTCTCACATATCATAGCGCAAGTTTGGAAGAGAGTTGCAGCTGCAACTGCAAAAGGAAGAAAGGCGTAGGGTATATCTTTTGGTCTTGATGATGCGTTGGTGAAGGCTACATACCATAGCGCTCTAGCTAGGGTTTGTTGTAGTATTGTAGGTGGTACGCTAGTGGCCCTAGTGCTCTAGTTAGGGTGTGTTGCATCTATGTTGTTGGATTCTTTCTTGTTAGTTTGCTCTAGTGGATAGAGCTTGTTCTTGGGTATTTTGTCTTTGGCATGGATCTTCTCTATATGAAAAGGTGATAGGTTTTCTCCCCTTGTGTAGAAGGGTTTCCCAGGATAACTACTATGCTCTACTCGAGGGTGGCACTTGAGGATGCCTATGGTTGGGTGGCAATGAAAGAGCATTTCCTATGGACAAACAAGCAGACCCATTTTTTTTTTGTAACTTGTGCTTGGTTAATCTTCTTGAGATCATGGTTATTTACTGTAGTTGTAAACTAGTATTCCAAAATTCAACATGGATTCAGAGCTTGGTTTCCTTCAGAACAGTCTAATCACTGGAAGGAAGATCGTGAGATTTTCCTTGCCGCTGCACAGTTTTCTTTTCTCAAGCTCGTTGAGCACCTTTCCCTAGGTCAATTGGCCTATTTCCTTCACCAACAGGTGTGCCCTACCCTAGCGCATCTCCAGCTACCTTCAGATTGCAAGTTGGAGTACTTTGAAGTTTTAGGGTTTGTCGCTGCTGCCGGATGGTGTTGTTTTTTGCCACTGTTGTCGGAGGTATGTACTTGTATATGTTAATTTATATCAATATCATGAGGGTGTTTGCAGGAGAAGGGACTTTTGCCCAAGCAGCAACTTAGATCGAGAAGGATCTCAGAACCAGTGCATTTAGAGGAACAACGCACCCTCCAGGTTTGATTGTTTTGATATGCCTCTAGTTGTTATGGCACCATTGCGATCTTATGTTTTTCATCTACTAGAGTTATGATCATTATACTAACCACATAATACAAAAGATGCATTTGTTTACCAACACCTTTCTTATCCTTTCCATCCCTTTGACATATCATTATGTAATGTCCCTCACCTCTTGATGAAGAGGTTTGGGAAGACTTAGTGGTCTAGTCATCCCCACTAGACCATAGTCTCTTGCAGCATGGGGAAAAGTCAGCTAACTCAATATTATATTTTGAAGTTGACTTGGAAAAAGGGAAAAAGGGTAAAAAGTAACTCAATGAAGAATTAAAACGCTGGAGGTTGAGTTAGGAGTTGAACCTAGGGGTTAACTGATTCAACAGGGAAATAGAATGGAAGTATAAAGGAAACGCTAGGGTGCACCTTTCACTCATCTTGGATATTATTGCATTTGCTTGTTCAGCTCTTGAGCACACAGTTTTGAGGGTTTTGAGATTACAAACCCTAGAGAACAACTCAGTGGTGAAAGATTCCACTCACCTTGTTCCAAGCTTGGTCTCGAGGATGAAATACTCCACCCACACCATTCTACAGTCATCACAGGTTCCATCATCGATCCAGGAGGGCAGCAAGGTCGTACCCTTGAGGGTTTTCCAGCAGGGGCGCACCATTTCATGAAGAGGAGTTCGATCCAGCATTGTGACAGGATCTAGAGACATTCTAGCATTTGGGTTTTGCTTGCAAGGCCTTGTTCATCAGTTTGGGAGCATTTTGGAAGAGTTACTTCAGCCAGATTATTATCTACAGCTTTGGGACGGCTTTGAGAGAAGGAGGGCGCAACTGTGATTCAGTTATTGTCAGTTTGAGGGGGTTACACCTCAGATCTAACCTTGAGACTTCTCCCAGGGGCTTGTGGCAGCCCGATCTACCTTTCTAGGGAGCTTCAGACAATTTGGAGACCTCCTCCATCAGGGCCGAATTATTGGGCACTCCAGGGTTTCAGGAGGGCACGGTCTTGATTAGGGTTTCAGCAGTTTGGAGGGGTAAGACTTGGCATTTGGACTTCATACTTTAGGGGGCGGTTTCTCTTGCCCCGATCTATCTTTCTAAGAAGTTTGGCATCATTTGGAGACCTCCTTCAGTGGGGCCGAAACCTTGGCCTTCTCATCTATTCGACAGGACGTGCCAGTAGCTAGGGGGTTGGACGTAACCCTAGCTCTTATTGTCTTTGGTCTTCATTATATATTCAGCCTTTGGAGGCTTATTTTGTATTGTCGGGAGCATTTTGTAGCAGCTCATATCCTCTATCTTGGAGCCATCTGATGTTATTCCAGATCTGCATCCATATTGTATCAGGTTCTTGCTTTTCATAATAATAAAGGTCAGATCTATGCTTTTGGCTTCCATATCTTGTGTACTAGTTAGATCTTGTTTTTTCATTCAGTTTATCTTTAGATCTGTGCTTAATAACTAAACATAACCCTTAGGCCGAAACTTGAGAGGCCAACCTGCACACAGACACAAACAAACAAGTAAATCAGTGGTCAGTTAGTGCTCCAAGCGAAAAAATTGGCTTGGGAACATTACAGTGATATCAGAGCTCTGATCCTCCCATCCTGTGAGGATTAGTGCATGCAGAAATTCAGTGGCATTTACATGGGCCGAAGGAAGAAATAGACAAGTGAAACAGAAGTCGAGATGGAGGGGTCAGGTGATGACAGTGAGCCACAGAGCTTGGTAATCTTAGCACAAGAGTTCTGTAAATCCATAAACCAGACAAAAAGTAAATTGGTCACCCACTTACAAGAGAACCAGGAGGCAAACCGTAGGGGGCAAGCCGAGATATCTGAGACCTTAAGGAAGGTAGATGAAAACCAGATAAGGATAGCTGAGATGTTGATGGCGATGAATCACAAGGGGAAAGGCGCAGAATCCTATGCCAATAAGGAAACTAGTGGATCTCATGGAGGAAACAAGTATCAGCAGGAACATGTCCCCTATCATTATTCGGAGGGATGCCATGGAGGGGGAGCGCCACTGGGACAGACAGGTAGCAGGGCTACTCCTAGACCGTACTTGCCCAAATTCACAAATGAACCCACACAGCTTGACACCATAGATGATTTTGTTGATCAGTTTCAGCAATGTTCCAGGGAGTACAACTCATTGAATATGACAATTCAAAGGCAAATCACCCTAGATTAGTATTGGGGAATCAAATCCAGAAACAAACCCAAGTCATACCACAGGAGCAACTATGAGTTTGAGCGCAGGGCTGGGAAGATGGAGATTCCTTACTTTGATGATTCAGCTAAGATGACTGCACAGGCATGGGTACAAAAACTAGACACCTACCTGCAACTTAACCCCATGAGGGAGATGGAGGCCATCAAATTTGCCACTATGTACTTGGATGGCAAAGCTCATGATTGGTGGTATCATGGATTGACCACACTTGGCCACAATCAGATAGTGGCATACACGAAGTTTACTCGGAGGCTCATTGATAGGTTTGACCAAGGGGATCCAGAGCTACATTTAAGGGAACTCACACAGCTCAAACAGACAGGAGCACCAGAGATGTATATTGAGGAATTCCAAAGACTAGCAGTCATGGTACAGGATGTGTCACAGCCTAGGCTTATGATGCTCTTCACTAAGGGGTTGATGGAACCTTTGAAGGGTTGGGTTAAGGCTTTTAAGCCTACCAACTTGTAGGATGCTATTTGGAGGACGAGAGATCTAGGTCCAGCTGCAAAACTGAAATTTGTGCCTAGACCACCCCTAAACACGGGAGGGAGAGACCAACGACCTCCAATGAACCCAGCAGGGAGAGACCCAAGGGGGTTTGACAGGGGAAGAGGCAGAGTAAATGAGAACACTAGAAGAGAGCTAAGAAGAAAACAACTTTGCTACACATGCAAAGAGCCATGGAACCCATCCCACAAATGTATGGGCCGTGATCAAGCTCATTACATTGAGGTGACATCAGACAATGAAGAGGAGGATTTTCGCCACATACAAAACATGGAGGCAGACACCACCGAAACTGCAGAGGAGGAGGCTACAGGTCACAACAGTGCAGCAGAGGAGAGAGCTACATTGGCATCCATCAGTGGGGTACCCAAATACAACACCTTCAGGATGAGAGGAGTCTTGCAGGGGCAGAAGATGTCAGTACTCATTGATGGGGGAGCTTCCCACAACTTCAATGATTCAGCATTGCTGCAGAGGAAGCATATACCTACAATTGAGTTTGAAGGATTCAAGGTGGAAGTCGCAGGGGGTAGCACCATGCCATGCAACAGGTACATTCCAGGGATGAAGCTTACACTGGGTAGGCATGATCTAGTACAGGACGTTTATGTGATGGACCTCCCAGAAACAAACATAATCCTTGGGGTACAGTGGCTCAGTACGTTGGGGCCTATCACCACCAACTACAAGACCATGGAGATGTCTTTCACTAAGGAGAGTGGAAGAAAGGTAGTTCTCAAAGGCATGATAGGTAACTTAGCCAAGGTAGTCATGGCAAAGAGGATGGAGGCCATTTTCAGGAGAGAAGAGATTGTGTATGCTGTTGAGTGCACGATTTCGGCACGTGTGGACAAAAAGGGGAAGATTTACTACGCACCAGAGATTCACAGGATCATTGACAAACACGGTAAGGGGTTTGGACCCATCCCACCAAGTGTGCCACCACACAGGGGATTTGAGCATATCATTGAGTTAGAGGAAGGAGCAAAGCCAATCATCAGCACGCCTTACAGACACCCAGTAATGGCTATCGGTGGATCCTAACAGCTACAGACTATTTCACCAGATGGGTCGAATCTATTCCTACAAAAAAGGCCACCAAGGAAGTAGTCATGAATTTCTTGGAAGACTGGATCATAACTAGGTTCGGTGCCCCTTCCAAGATCACTACAGAGAATGCCAAAGCTTTCAGCTCTTATGCCCTGGTAGAATTTTGTTTCAAATATGGCATTACCCTATCCCATTCCTCCAACTACTACCCACAAGGAAACGGATTAGCGAAATCAACCAATAAGAACCTCATGAATATTCTAAAGAAGGTTGTCGGAGAGAATAAAAAGTCATGGGATAGAAAAATAAAATACGCAGGATGGGCAAACCGAATAACGACAAAAACTTCCACAGGAAAAACTCATTTTGACCTGGTATATGGACTTGAAGCAAAGCTTCCTGTGAACCTCCAGATCCCTATCCTTCGTTTTGCTCAACAATACACCACAGATGCAGAAGCAATCCAAGGAAAGATCAATCAGCTAATAGAGCTAGATGAGACGAGGAGAAGTGCCTTGGGTCAAATGACGAGAAATCAAGAAAAGATAAAGAGCACCTTTGATCATAAAGCCAAGGAAAGAAACTTTGCCAAAGGAGATCTTGTGCTACTGTGGGATAAGAGAAAGGAAAAACTTGGTATGCACAAAAAATTCGACATTCTATGGGGAGGCCCTTAAAAAATCATGAGTTGTGCAGGTACGAATTCTTTCAACTTAGAGACCATGGAAGGAGAAATCCTGAAGTTGCCAGTAAACACTTTACATATCAAGCGTTACTACCCCCCAGAGACTTGACTCCACAGGTAAGTGCAGGTAAGTAGGCATTCTTCGTGTATTATACCATTTGCATTTCATGTTAGTTTGCTTCCATACTTGCATATTGATTGTTTTGTTTTAGTTATATATATATATGTTTGTATATGCGGGGTGGCAATACCACTCCATCTTTGTTACTGATGCCCCTATCGAGTTGAGCAGGTCTGCAGGTTATTCCAGAGATGTTGAGGTTCTCATGCGCTCTACGGTGAGCACGTCCCCGAGTTGGAGCCAGATGTTATCCCCAATTTCTAGGGATAACTAGGAGATCATGTCTCGAGGCCCACAGGTCCTAGACATGGAGTACTGAGAGCAGGATTGACCTGAGCATAGCCCTAGAGGGCCCATCTTTCTTCTCTTTCATCAGACTCGTCTTGTCAGCGATAGCAGCATCCATCACCATCGACCTAGTCTTGTAACGGAAAAGGCTCTTGCTCCATGAGGTAATTGGTCCAAGTATCATGGTATGTGTCACTTTTGATCATTATAACCTTTAGATATATGCATCTTACTCCTTTTATTTCTAACAACTGCTTGGATCTTACATTGACCCACTTGACCACTGTTGAGGGGATTGACAGGGTGCCCTAGCAAGCCTGTACCCATAGGTTTTGGTTTGCCACCGAGGGGATCTCTGAAAAGCCATCGTCCGCTCCCATCATATCATCACTTTTTCATCTTATCTCCCACTCATCTTTCCCATTCCCCTAGTCTGGGCATTAGGATGATCTGTTTGTGCGGTTGCACCTTATCTCGTGGGAAGAAGGGGCTAAAGGCCCAGAAGGTAAAAGCAGCTGGTAAAAGATAAAATCCATAAAAATGAAACCTAGAGATGCCTCGCCCAGGGATCCCCGAGAAGACAATAAAAAGCCTCTCAGTAAGAAATAAAAGGGACCCGAAGAAAAATAACAAAAAAAAGACCTAGCCAAGAGGATAGGGGGTCTCATCACGAGCCAACCTATTATGTTCATGGGTACTTAACAGCATGACATTGCCACTATCTGGTTACCACGCCAGGGCAGTGACCTTTGGTTGCATGGCCAAGGGAAAGGGGGTCTCATCACGAGCCAGCCTTATCATCTCTGTGAAAGTTCTTGTGGGTAACACTGTCGGCTCTGGTCACCACGCCAAGGCAGTGTCCTCTGGTTAGTCCTTGAAATAAAAAGGAAAAAGCAAACAAAGAAAAGAAAGAATAAAGGCAATAAAGGGCTTGGAAAAGTTTGCATCCATGACGGGTACAACTCGCCTTCTACAAAGGCACCCACAAGTAACATCATGCATCCCTGTCTTTCACTCTACCCGTATGTCTGGACATCCCTTGACCACATCACCTTGTTTTACATGGCTTGGATGATACCCTTGGAAACTTTCCTTTCCTTATGGATACTAGCCCAATAGGGTGTTTTGTCTTTTCTTCGACCCTGTATTGTAGGTCTTTGTAATATCTTTGAGCTATTGGATGATATATCAGGGTTTTTATGCATATGTTTGATAACATTAATAATGAGATGTGATTAACATTGCTATGATCCCTGTGACTAATGAGCCCATGGAGGGCGAAGTTTTTGATGTGCAGGACCATGCCCGACGAACAGGTACCAGTTGGATCGGTACACATGGGGAGATGATTAGTTCGGACCTCCATGGGGCTAAAGAGCCCATCAGATGGTTGTTGGGACCCCATCAGGGGCAAAGACAGAACAGTGTTTGACCGAGCTTTTGCACATGAGAAGAAGGACGTTCCACCAGGGACACTTTGGCTAAGCCCAACCCAAGGGGGTTGACCCACTTCCAGTGGAACGTTTCCCTTTGATGGCCCAGGACGTCACCTAGGAGCCATTGACGTCACCTAGGAGCCATTGACGTCACCTTCAGCGTGTGGCAGTTTGGCAGGGAAGCTGCCACGTGTGGCATGGTTGGGAGGCCCAAACAGGGCCAACGTTTGTCATTTTGTGTTGCATTTTTCCCTAAAAAGGGCTAACGTCTCCCTCAGTAGGGCTTGACGTCTTGCTTATGCTCAGTTAGGGTTTTGATTTGACAATTTAATGTAAGAACAGTGTAATTTTGGTTTGTAGCCTTGTCAGCTATTTTTAATGACCTAAAATCTAAATAAAGGTCATGATACAGTATATATTGAGGAGTTTTTCCCTCATTTTGAGAACACACAACTCACTCTCTTGTGAGCTCTGATTTTTGCGCCCTAGTTGGGGTATTTTATCTTTTAAAGTGAGGCGCACTTGTTGAAGGAAGGATTTTCTTGGCATATTTGGCATTTCTCTTGAAGGAAGGTTTACAACTAGGGTTTGCATTGCTATTTCTTCATGATATGTAAGTGTATTTTCTGAAAAACTTCTTAATTGAATGGTTGTAGCCTTGTATTCTTGCATTTATTATAAATTTGTTGATTTAAAACCCTAGGTGACAAGCACACAAGTAGGTCCTTGTTTCATGTCCCCTAAAAGAGAAATATTCAGCCATTGAAGAAGGAAGGCAGAGACTAGCCTTTGCTAAACTCTTTCCACTTCTTCCCCCGTGCTAGTTGTGCTTTTAAAAGGTCAAGAAGGAGGAGACGTCCCAGGCCTAGGTTATCTACACCTAGGGCTGTCCTGCTTCTAGGGTTTGGTGATAGAGCCATTGCAACACTCTCCCTCACCTTATTCTCTTGTCTTGACTTATCCTTTATGCCAGTCGTTTTGCCAAGTTTGACCGAAGGAAGGAGGAAAGAGCACGAGGCCTTGCTTAAGCAACACCGAAGTGAGCCTCTTTCCCCTAGGGTTTTGATTCTAGGGCCCTGCCATTGCAGCATCTTAGAACCCTTCCCTCTTGTCCTTAGCCTTTTATCCCTTCAACCTTGCGTCCTCTCCTTAATTGACTCCATCTACCCCCAGGCACCGATCTTAGATCCACAACGTTGAAGTGATAGTGCTTAATCAACTTCTTAAAACTTTTAAATTTGAAACCCTAACTAACTAGCTAACCCTAATTAGGCTGACGTCATACTTGGATATTCCATCTTGACACAGCATATGTCTTTGATAAGCAATTAGATGATGGTTTAAATCATTTATTGAGTAAAGGATTGATTAAATACATTGTTGGCTACATCATCTCAATAGTTATTGATGAATTGATATTTTTCCACTGCTATATTGATAAACGTTGATCTCATTGATATCTATTGTTTTAATTGCTTATATATTGACATCAGATAGTTATATGAAGTACTAACCCACTGAATTATAGCCTGCATATATTGTTTTGCTATTGTCTTGTTCCGGGCAGGTGTTCTCCTTTGGGCATACACTTCTTTATTGGTTGATTAGCCGGACTGTCTGATCTTGGTGGTAACTTGTGAGGAGGAACTTTTACTTTGACCGTTATACTTTGGCCTCTTCAAAACCCCAGGTTAGCAGGGACATCTCCCCTGGGCTAACCTCCCTGAATAGAAAGAACCTCCCTATAGTGGTGACATTGGGTAGGGTAGGTTCCTGTTATGCCAGTTTGGCCTCTATCCTCTAGCCATTTGACCTAGCTACAAACTGTGCGATAACATGGCCCACACCCAAAACCCTTACAGAGTTGAGGGGATTTCTGGGCATTTGCAGCTATTACAGGAGGTTCGTCAAAGGGTTCTCCCAATTTTGTGCACCCTTGACCAATCTAACGAAGAAAGGAGCCTTCAGATGGAGTGAAGGGGCCCAAGCTACCTTTGACAGAATGAAGAAGGTAATGAGCACGTGCCTTGTGTTGGCATTACCAGATTTCGGCCAACCTTTCACCTTGGAGTGTGATGCCTCCGGAGAAAGCATTGGGGCCGTACTGACGCAAAATAGGCACCCTCTTGCCTATGAGAGCCGAAAACTCAGGGGTCCTGAGTTACTTTACACCATCTACGACAAAGAGATGTTGGCCATCATGCACGCTTTGGCCAAATTCAGGCAATACTTGGTTGGTGCTAGATTTGTGGTGAAATCACATCACAACAACCTTAAGTACTTCTTGGAGCAGAAGGACTTGAATGAGAGACAACAGAAGTGGGTCAGCAAGATACAGGCCTTATGACTTTGACATTGAATTCGTCAAAGGGAAAAACAATGTGGTGGCAGATGCATTATCCAAGAGGCCATCAATCTATGCCATGACGGATGTATCAGTTGACTAGAAGGACCACCTTGTGATGGAATACTCCAAAAATCAGTTCGCTTGCCAGGTGATGGATGGGCAAATACAGGATGATAACTTCAGGGTCATCGAGGACATCATCGATTACAAGGGCCGAATCTTTTTGGTTCCTGAATCGACCTTCAAGGCCAAGGTATTACAGACATGTGATGACTCACCAGTGGCAGGACACCAAGGAATTGGCAAGACATACAGGCAAGTAAGGGAAAGGTTCTCATGGAAGGGCCTAAAAGAGGATGTGATGAATCACATCAAGGAGTGCACTACTTGTCAAGAAAACAAAGATGAGCACATGCATCCAGTAGGACTGCTACAACCTCTACCCATCTCCGAGCACAAATGGGAGAGCATTTCCATGGACTTCATCACAAGACTGCCGAAGGCCTAGGGTAAGGATTCTATCTTCGTAATGGTGGACAGGTTGACGAAATTTGCACACTTCTTCTCCATTGCCACGGACTTCAGTGCAGCACAGGTGGCTGAATTATTTTTCAAAGAGATCTTCAGACTACATGGCCTACCCAAAACCATTGTTAGTGACAAGAACAGTCGATTTATGAGTACGTTCTGGCAGGAGTTATTCAGACTGGTTGGTACGGCCTTGACCCCTAGCACTAGTTATCATCCTCAGACAGACGAGCAAACCAAAATAGTCAACAAATGGGTGGAAGGCTACCTTAGGAATTATGCAGCAGGGAAGCAAAAGGAATGGGTTAGATGGCTACACTTGGGGGAATACTATTACAACACCACCTATCACATGTCCATAGGCATGACTCCATTCAGGGCATTGTACAGTTATGACCCCCTCTCTTTTGTAGAGATTGTCTTTGGTGATAACAAAGCCCCGATGGTGCAGGATTGGGTACAGCAGAGTCAGGACATCCTCAGGGAGTTGAAGGATCATCTACAGAGGGCACAGAATCAGCAGAAGGTCAATGCAGACAAACATCGGGTAGAGCGAACTTTTGAGGTTGGTGACTTGGTCTACCTAAGACTCCAACCGTATAGACAAGCTTCAATCAAAAGAAGTGGAGCATAAAAGCTCCAACCCCGGTTCTGTGTTAAAGTTTATGCCATTATTATAGTTCTTTGCATTTCAATAGATAACAGCAACATAAGAACAAGATCACTGAGAAATACACATTCACAAGAGACACATCATTTATCCTAGGAAACCCTCTAGGGGAAGAAAACCCAACAAAACTTCCTTAATATAAATAGCCAATACAATGCCAAGAGATCTTATGCTAAAACAAAAAGTCCTCTCCCAAGATATGCACCACTCTCTCTCTCCTTTGCCGATAACAGATCAGAACTTGTCTATCAAACTGAGCAAGTGAGTTGTGATCAAATGAGGTGCTAGCCTCCTTTATTTATACAAGTTCTGGCACGTGTGAAGTGTCTCTTCACTGGTAGGGCAGACTTCTCCGTCTGGGTGGGTAAACCCACCTTTATTATATTTCTGGGTCTTCTTATTAACTGCTGGGGCCGACTTCTTATTCTGCCTATTATAATTGTCTGTTGACCAATCCACAAAAGGGGATTTGGTCCTATTACAATATCCGACATGATC
>ML777123.1:517301-531054 GCA_009831015.1 Picea engelmannii
GGTTAGGATGGGTTTGGGTAGGTTAGGGGGGTCTAACTTGCTCATAGTCACCTTACCACTAACTCACTAACTCCAAAATTACAAAAATTTGACATTTGACTAATGTCAATTAAGCAATTAAAATTGTTGTTTTCGACTGACTCTGACTCTGAGTGGACTTAGACACACCAAAACTTGTCCAACTAAGTTGAAACTTGGCCTATGGGTGTAGGGGGTGCCGTTCCATTTCTTTTGAGCACAAATACCCCTATCAAAATCCCAAAGGCTAAGTTTTTACATTAATTGCTCAAAAAAAACATTTAATTAATTAAATAATTAAAATTCCAACCTTAGGAAAATTAATTAAATTTAATTAATTAAAAAAAAAACYTATCTAGACTCGACAAAATTCCGCGAAACTTTAGACACTGTCTAGCATGGTCATTTACAACATCCCTAGACATAGGTTACCTAAAGACGAAACCATTAAAGCGCCCTTCACCACTTTGGAGGAAATTATTGCATGTGCGGAGGGAAAAACTCAAGGGAAGTCGACCAGGAGCTTGTCTGGTCGACGACCTGAGGATAAAAAACCCTCGGTGAAAGGAACTCCCTTAATGGAAACATCCCAGGCACCTGACCTAACCATGATCCATGTAGACTTATTACATTATTAACCCACGCAGGGGTGCGGAAATTTCGTTTACAAAATTTTAGTGCTGGAACATCAGATACCAAGTAGAACCAAATACTGTCTTCAACATAGATGAACTCTTCATGGCACATGAGTTGACCCCTAGCTGAATAGGCGGTCAACAGGTAGGTTGAATACCTCAAGAAGAAGTTTGTTATCTCAATCTTTCAGCCTTCCCTTAAGAAATTGTCAGTCGTCCTCTAGTTTCTTGATAGTCCCTTCCCAGACCTTAGATTTTGAAGATGTCCAAGGTAGACAACCTTTAGACACTTTGAGACAGTCTATTGAACCTTTGATTTTTCAGGATCCCTTTCAGAGATGGATTGAGTACTTTCCTTAGAAGGTGACTTGGCACATTTTTGTCCCTCCCTCCCACCTCCATGAGATAGACTTTACGATTTTCGATAATACAATACATTTTCTAACTCATGTTATTTATATGCTTGACTTATCATTGTTTTGGTTTATGATGAAGCACAGAAGCAGGTATTATGAGACATTGCTAGCATGGTTTCACTGGCTATTAGACTACACCTAGCATTCAACCAACAATTAAGTAGAGGCAAGTTAGGTAAGCATTTGCATTCATTGTATATACCATCTGCATATCATGCTAGAGTAGTATAGTTGTAGTTTCATTTTCATATTGTATATATATGCTTGCTTACTTTTATTGGTGGAGTGCACTTCTTGGAGGAGGCATTTATTGGTGTACTTTGGCAATTTTCATGTGGAGGATCTTCAACTAGGGTGTTTTACTTGATTATTCTTGGTGAAGTAAGTAGAAAATCTGCATTTATTTATTTTGAATGAATGTTTATGGTTAATTTTACTTGTTTCATGTATAAGATTATGAAATTGATTGTTTGAAACCCTAGGGGAAAGACATATGCTATTATCTTTTTCCCTATAATCTTCCATGTGCTAAAAAATCTTGAAAGGCACCTATCTTGAAATAGATACTAGAGCCCTAACATTGTAGAACTCTAGTAACCCTACTTCCATGCCCAATTGCATATTTTATTACAATTTGTTCAAAGAAAAGAGAAATCGCTAGGGCCTAACCCTTGTTACTTTCTAGCACTTTTCTCTTGGAGCTGGATTTTTTGAGGCCTTGAAATACCAACACCTTTCTTATCCTTTCCATCCCTTTGACATATCATTATCATTGCTATCTTCCCTCTAAGATTTGTTGTTGCCATTAGTGACTCCATTTACCCTAGAAAGGCACTAGACTACCATCTACAAATGTTGATTGATCAAACAAACACTAATACTTTTATCCTTGAAGCCTTTACTAACATTTTCTAAGCCTAAATTAGACTAAGTCCCAAGCTAACTTGCTGTTGTAGCAAATCATTGCTACAGCCATACAAACATACATTGATTTGACACATAAAAACCCAGTTGTGATAATTGCTAGTCAATCTACTAGGTAAGTGCTAACTTTGTATGGTGTTTTCTTGCACTTTTGACCATTAGAATCTGTTGTTGTTGCAAAAGATTGCTACAGCCATCTAACTGCAGCAAATTCTCTGCAAAAGTGACATTAAAAGCTAGCTAAACATTGCCAACTTTGCTTGTGACAATTTAGTATCAATTTGCCTAGTTAAAGTTATTTTTTCTTGTCTTTTTCAAGCAATTTCAAGGCATAAATCTTGTGGCAGTTATAAAATATTAATTGTTGTTATATAATATAAACTGTTGCATTGCTGTAAATTCATATCAGCTAGCTTACTTTATGAAGGTTTATTGTCTTATGAAGCACTAACAATCATTTTGGTACTTGAAAAGTGCCCCTGTTTGCCTTGTTGCCTTGTTCTGGGAAGGTACACAATATTATTTATTTGCTTCATCTCTATAAGACATAAAGAACCCTTTGATTTGAGTGATCTGTGAGAGGGGAAGGGTTTCCTTGTGATTACTTGCCTTAGCCTTCTCAAACCCCCAGGTCACCAAGGACGTCTCCCCTGGGGTAGTTTTGACATACTTCTAAATAGAAAGGGATCTCCTATTAAGGTGACAGTGATAGGTTATTCTCAGTTACGCCAATTTTGTATCCACTTGCCTTGGGCTTTTGGGCAAGTACAAATTGTGCAATAACAGTCCAGACAAAGATTATTGATAATCTCTTTTTCCTGAATAATCCCTTTGAATTTTATTATTGCAAAGGACAAGGCTGAAATACCTTTACAAGGAAACCTTCCCCTTCTTTTAACTAAAATCCGTAACTTTGCCAAGTTTAAATACTTGGAACCTCATTTACTCTTTTAGTAAAAATTTAATATATTTCTTTGGAGTTTTGACTTACACCCTTGGTAATCTTCCTTCCAAATGGATATTAAATAAACTTTGAACAACGTCCTTTATAACTTTTGTTGAATAGGAACTTGGGGATTAGTTTTATAACTTTCTTTTAAGTTTTTATTGAACTTGGGAACTTACCCTTTAGTATCTCTTTGTGATTTTTCTTTTATACTTTATAACAGTCCCTTAATAAAAGCCTTTTAGTTAATTATAACCATTTCTCTTTATTCTTCTCAGATCACGATACATTGAGTTGTAATGAAATTTTTGCACCTTTATAATTTACTTGGATTTTCTAATTAATATTTGACCTAGGGTCGTGGCCCTATGCCTTCTCCCAGTGGCAGTGGTTCCGGACTTTAAACACCATGAAATGTGATCTATCTGCAATGTTTGATGGTCCCATCCTTTGAGTGGCCCTATACTTTCTCCCAGCAGCGGCAGCAGTTGGTGATTGGACAAAATCTTTGCAGCCACAACCATTTTTTTTATCATCAGCTTATGATGGCAATAGATGCTAATCAAACAATTTAAGCCCACTTTCTCCCAATGGTGACGGTGGTTGGTGATTGGACAGCGTCTTTGCAGCCACAACCAACTTTTTCAATCACAAGCTTATGATTGGCAAAAGATGCTAATCCAACAATTTAATCCCACCATGTCTTTAACAGACTGTGACTCTCACCTGATGAGGGTCTGACTATCAAGGTTTTGAACAGGTTTGTGGGGGCAACAATTATTTCCACAATTCACCTCTTAAGTTACAATTTGTTTCTTTTAGAAATTAGAAGTGTCGATCAGCTGTATCTGGCAAATTGACATGCATTTTGTGGGTTCTACTATGGTTTCAGCAGCCTTCGAGGGACCTTCTGCAGTATAACCTCTCAAAAGTTTGGAATTATTCTTCTTTTTCTTTTAATGCCAGTTGTGATAGCAGCATAGGATTACGGCTCGACCTGGCAACTGGATCTAAGTAACCCACATATTGACAACCGATGTATTCTCTAATCCCTTTTTATCAACTGCACGATTGTGATTTGATGGCAGTATTTTTGTGCACAATTTGTGAATACAGTCTCTAGAGGTACCAGGGTTTGGATCTTGCTGGTATAACTCTAATATTTGACAGATAGTAAAATGATCTTCAGTTCAAGCCAGAAATATCCTTCTCCAATAGAAATTCTGAATTTGTTTGTGGTAAATGACCTGGAGATCAGAGAAACTCTAAAAAAAATGAGTGTGGCCAAAAGGTGGGTCAGACAAAGTCTGATAAAATGTATGACAAAAGGCTGGGATCAGACGTATCTTTGATACCAATGAAATGAACAAAGTTCATTTCCTGGATATGACATGAACAACTTGGTTCATAAACTGAATATCCAAAATAAATAGGATAACATAAAAGAATCCATACAGATTAAAATATTATATTGAATATGTAATATGAGAGATTATAGATTGATTTACAATGACCTCCGTGACGGTATATATGCACATTGACTAGTCACATTGGTTGAATGGTCATATGTCACTTCATTAATTATTGTTTACTACTACTATTTTTTTTTTGTGTGTGTGTTCATTACATAACTATTGTGAATCGTGCCTTTTCCACTTACAATTTAATTGCAAAGAAATATATCACATGCATTAAGTTGATTTTTCATACCCATGAGCAGGTGTCCCTTCAGATATTGCTGTAATCTCACAAGTCAAAAGGTCCGTCAAGACCTCAGGTAGTCCTAAATGCATCAGAGATGGAAGAAGACTTGATGTTTCCTCTTTATGACTATCTACCATTGCCAGTAGAAGCTCTGTGCTCTGAAAAACATAAATTCTAAAGTTTAAGATTTTGAAATAACAGAAATAGAAGGTAAGATATATTTTTCATACTTTAAACAACTGGAAAAACAAAAATAAAAAAAGCTGGATAGTAATAAATGACAACATATCCTTCTCTTTCATCATATCTCTCAAATATCTCTGACCAAATTAAAACATAATAACTTAGTTAATGTGTTATATGTACAAAAACGAAATGACTAAGGAGCTATTGCTATTTTGGAATTACATGTATACAGTACAAAATGGTAAACCCCTCTGTTTCACAAAGGTTCAAGGAAAACAGAGAGCACGTTTCAGGGACAGCTGTAGAAACCCCTCAAATCAGGGTACAAGACAGAGAGCATCTCCCTCTCACCCCTGGATGGAATATGAAAAAGAGTGAAAATATCAAAAATGTAGAAATTTTAGTATCAATAGCTCACAATTAATCACAAAATTCAAAAAAGAATATACAACGTCCAATTACACAAGTTGATAGTTTAGTGAACCCAGACATCCTTGCATCATACAATGATATGATTTGTTACAGCCCCAGTTGTTAGTACCAATAAGTCAAAGGTAACTTCATTTGATGCATCATGTGCTTGTTATTATTGTTTTCCCTTTGAGGATCATCTACAAGCCACTTGTGGTGCATGACATATTTGAGCCAACTGCAATTCTTTAAAGTTTAAAGGAAGCACTTGAAAAAAACAAAGAAGAAACTTAATCAATTTCATCCAAGTATGGAATGCCATGGGTGGACTCATTCCATTTGTGCTAGAATTGTTTTGACCAAAACAGTACCAAATCACTAATAGAAAGAGATAGGGGCAAAACACAGTTCCTTGATCCTATGCTTAACGAGGATTTGTGCAAATAAATCAATCTAAGAACTCTTGTATGCAAATATTTAATGTAAACCCAACTAGAGGGGTTTGTTGGATCTTTGGGACTGCTTCATTTATGATTAACCACTTTAGCGATTATTACAGTCCCATTTGATTAAGAACTCTTGTATGCAAATATAATGTAAACCCAACTAGAGTGGTTTGTTGGATCTTTGGGACTGCTTCATTTATGATTAACCACTTTAGCGATTATTATAGTAACTTCAATGGATGCAACATGTGCTTGTTATTATTGTTTTCCCTTTGAGGATCATCTACAAGCCACTTGTGGTACATGACATATTCAAGCCAACTGCAATTCTTTAGAGTTTAAAGGAAACACTTTCAAAAAACAAAGAAGAAACTTAATAAATTTCATCCAAGTATGGAATGCCATAGGTGGACTCATTCCATTTGTACTAGAATTCTTTTGACCAAAAAAGTACCAAATCACTAATAGAAAGAGGTAGGGGCAAAACACAGTTCCTTGATCCTATGCTTAACAAGGATTTGTGAAAATAAATCGATCTAAGAACTCTTGTATGCAAATCTTTAATGTAAACCCAACTAAAGGGGTTTGTTGGATCTTTGGGACTGCTTCATTTATGATTAACCACTATAGCGATTATAGAGTCCCATCCCTTGGAGTGCTCGAGGTAAACCATAAACCTATTTAACGGTGAGGCTCTAGCCTCATTTGACATGCACAATTAGAGACACATTGTAAACATTGTTACCTCTTCAACTCGCATCTAAGTGAAAAAATTCCCTGTTATCACCCAATCTAGCACTTGTGCAAAGCCCTCACAAGATGCATGATAAGTGTAACATATGGAAGTAATTGCCATTGTCACCAAAGTAGTTACTTCCCTTGTTTTAGTGAAGGATTGAGATCCAACACAAGGGAGGATTCCCTATCAACCTCAAAGGATCCTATAGCAATTCAAAGCAAGTCTATTGCCCTTATCTTCATTACTTTATTACACCACCAACTAAGTCAAGGTTCAAAGTGAAGGCAAGGTGGTTAAACTTAAAACAAGGCAACTTCAAGGCTTGTGTGTGTGAGGGGTATTTCTAAGACAATAAAAGATATCTACCATAACAAATGAATCAAGTAAATGCCCCGAAACACTAACTATCAAAGAAAAAGGAATGGTGGTAATAAAACTTGAATAAAGGACAATTACTTCAGCAATTCAACAAGTTTACGACAGCAGAAATAAAACAGTCCTAAAACTAGAAAAGATGCAATGAAAGAGATGCTAAATGAAAGTTAAAACTAACACACCAATAACCAATGATTGCTGAAACATAAAATAACATGAAACTACTTCAAAGATGCAAGACGTCAAAGCCCTAACTGGCTGAAAATTGCAATAATGCAGCAAATAAATGATGTCAAAGAGTACTCTAAGTAAGAATGCAATAAACACCCTAGACATTAGGCTAGAAATGACTAGCAACTAGAGATGTAACCTAAAATTATCATGAAACATCAAGGAGAGAGGGAGATTGGGCTTTAAATCACTTTCAATGGAGAAAAGACTAGTGTCATCTAGCTTCCTTGGGCATATGGAGTCTAACATGCAACTTCTATAGAGAGCAAAGGCTAGGTGAAGACTCAAGAAACAAACCCTAGGGTACTCCACTACAAACCCTAGGTGTTGATTCTTTAGGGTCCAACAACATAAGGTAGTCCATTACAAACCCTAAGAGGCCCTCCTATATCTTCTAAAGACCTTAAGCAAGAGATCTAGAAAGGATTTTGGTCAAAACCCTAGAGTAGTCCACTACAAACCCTAGAATCTTAACCTATAAGAGAAAAACTAGGGTAGTCCACTACAAACCCTAGAGAAAACCTTGTCCTTCAACAAGCTTCAAATGAATGATAACATTGAAGATAGTCCACTACATATCTTCTTTAGGGTTTCAAAACAAAATTTATCCAAGAGAAACAAGATACCATGCAAAATCACCACTTTGATAAAGCACTTACTTAATACATCAAAAATAAACCATACAAGACTTGAAAAGAACACTTACTAGTAAAATTGTTTGGCGTGAAACAAACCCTAGAAATGAAATCATCCACAAAACACTTGCAAAGCATCCACTAGATCATTTCCAAGAAAGTGCGCACAAGTAATCCATGATGAGAAAGAAAGATAAGGGAGATAAACAAGTGTAGAAGTGATTCTCCACAAGATAAGTTATGATTTACAAATGAGGAAATGATCCTCTATAAATATGAGACAAGCCTAGTGCCTCATCTCTCCTAAATCCCCGAAAATCATAATAATCAGTGATACAAGGTGGATAGGTCTCAAGCCGACCCCCAAAATAGCCTCCAACATAAAAATATAATGCTAAAACATCAAAATGTCTTCTCAAAAGGTCACGCATGTAAGTGTGAGAGTCTCCAAGGAAGGCGACGTCATCCTCCAAGGGGTGCAAGGGCCTCCAAAGTCCATGCCTCTCCTCAAGAGGTGCAAAGCATCATCAAAGAGTCACACCCCCTCATCAATAGGGTCATGTCTCATCATCAAACAAGTGCCAACTCATCACACACATGTTAGGTCGACTCAATGAAAGGTCAAACCACTCCAAGCATGATGTCATCGTCTAGGTGCACAACGTCCCAGGTGAAAATGCCAACGTCCTAAAGGAAAAAGGCTCCATCATCCCTCCAAAGGGGTGTGCCATCCTCATCAATGTAACAAAATCCATCAAAACCCTAACGTCCCCAGGGGTACAACATCCAAGGTTGGGGGTTTCCTTCCCTCTCAATGGTACATCATGTTGTATTTGCAACACCCAAGCTCATCAATGCAACGTCCAAGGTTGGGGGTTTCGTGCCCTCTCAATGGCACATCATGTTGTATTTGCAACACCCAAGCTCATCAATGCAACGTCCAAGGTCCAAGAGTTGTTGGTGTTAGAATACAATGGATGTGCTCATTTTACCATTGACAATATCGCTATTGTAACCCAACCAGAGGCTGAAGCCACCCTCCAAGCACCTTAACCTTGACAGAGAATCACTCTGGAAGCAAACCCTAGGCTAGATAGCCAAACAAAGGGTAGCGCACCTTTCCCCAAGGATAGTGCACCAACACGAGCTGATCAGATAGTCCAAACCCTAACCAAGAGATAGTCCAAACCAAACGTGATCTACTAGCTGCAGCAGCTGCAATGGCAGCTCTCCTCCAAACCTACGCACAAGTGTTGCTCTGCAATTTTGAGACTGCCTGCCAGAATGAAGACTGGCCTCCTGTATTTATAGTAATTCTGGCTAACTGCCTGGGCCGACTTCTCATTCTGGGTATCTGTCTGTTCAGTATATATTATTTCTTCTAACCGACTTCTTCTCTTGGAGGCTAATAACCTAATATAAATTATCCTCTTGAGTCGATATGTCTTCTAGGGTTATTAGCCAACTCATTAGGGTTTCTTCTTGCTTTCCGGAGTATTTTATTCTCGTCAGGTTTACACGTGGAGGTAAATACCTCTCGCAGCTACCATAATATCAGCACTCCCTCCTAGCTAGGGAGGTATTACAGGTAATGGTCTTGAGCACAAACATACCATTCACCTGGTAGCATCAGCATAGTTGTATAGACTATCTCATGACTAAATCATGAGCACCATCATCACTATCAGTGTCATCAACCATATCATCTCTCGAAACCATACTCCATCTGAGTAATTAGACATGATGTTGGATAAGTCACTCACACCACAGAGTGATACAAGAGCCATTCTTCTAATCTGGACATATGTCCTAGAAGAGTAAATGTTCTGAACCATTTTCCGTCTGGGAAATCTCTGTCCTTTGATCATCCATCTAGCTGATAATCATTTCCAATATTGTTGATAGTCTTCAAGGCAATCAAAACAAAATATAACACAACTCTGTCTATCCATAGTAGTACATAACTACAATCCAGTGGTACACTACCACACCAAGTAACACACAAGTACTTGATCAAACAGTGGAACACATCCACCACAGTAGTATACATCTACTGTTATACAATCTTCATAACAATCATCTAATATCAACCTGCACAGAAACAATGTTATGATATAAACTGAATCATCTGGGCCATTCTTCCACTCACATTTGTGAGATCTCGAAAGAGCATCTGCCTTCAAAAAGTAAGACATCAATGATGAGCTATCTAGACTATTCTTCTCAAGCAAGGAAGAATATTTGTTCTAATTTATGAGCCTGAACCATTCCTCACCTTGGGCCATTCCTCGGACACTAAACAAAGTGTAACCTGGAGAGAATGAATCTGCCATAAGGAATGCATGTCCATGATTGTTGAGCCTGGACCATTCCCCACCCTGGGCCATTCCTCCGGCACTAAAAAAGTTCAACCTGGAGAGAATGAATCCACCCTAAGGAATGATTGTCCGGACCATTTCCCCTGTTAACCACAAGAGGAAAAGACTGTCATGTACCAACATCCAAAACGAACCATTCTTCATGCTAACCACAATGAGAAATAGTTGTCCGGCGAGGCGGGTCAATCTTCTTGAGTAACCCTCAAGAAGAGAGACTGCCCTAGACCACTCCCCATGTTAACCACAATGGGAAGTCGTTGTCTATGGTACATCAGCAATCTGGACCATTTTCCAAACTGGAAAATGTCTGTCCGTCAGAAATCTCAATCCACTTTCCGAACTGGAAAGAATTTGCTCATCTTGGACCATTTTTCGAACTGAAAAATGACTGTCTAATAATACATCAGTGCTCCCTCCCAACCTGGGAGTCTTTCTTTTTCAATAAGGAGGTTGTCTCCACGAGCTCCAGCTTGAGTACGCAAACTCTTTCATCTTGGATAGAAGCTTTACCAAAATGTCTACTTATCTGCTCATCTGTGGAGATATGTATTGGAGAACCTCTTTCTCCTTTCTGGACTTCATCACGGATAATGTAATGCTTGATTTCAAATGTGCTTTGGTCTGGAACACCGGTTTTCTCTTAAGGCTTCATGTAGCTCTGATCAATAAAGTATATCATTGTTGGAAAACTGGAACATATCCATGTGGCACTTCTTCTGTCATCATGAGATCTGATCTACTGAGTAATCATCTTGATACAATATCTTTGTTATAGAAAATCTTCACCAAGCTTCTGTTGTGCACTGGAGGTTCTCCACCAAGTTATCTTCTTCCATCTGCATACAAGGATCTTTTTCTGGTATGCCTCAAAGTCTTGAGGTTGCTCTTGATATGCTCTTTGTTCAATTGCTTAGGAGAACAGTCTTTGCATTTATCTGATGTAAAACTTCAACCCATGAATATTGCGGATGATACAATGACTCATGAAGAGATATGTCTGGTTTACTGGAACAAGTAATCATCATAGTCTTCTCCCTCCATTTGGGATAACCTTTAGTTCTGGATCTTGCAATGCTTACATATATACATTGTTCTTCATCACAACTTCCAGTTCCTCTACTTGATTGCTTTTAGTGAGTTCATATCAGGCTGGTAATCTTGTGATTCTTAATACAATGACTGGTTGTTCTGGCTTCTCTTTCTTTCTTGGAATCTTCATGTTCTTCCTCGTGTTTTTCTTTAGCTCTTACATCCATGGAGTAGATTCCATGCCCTAAAGATTCCATTTCTTTCTTTCATCATAGGATCACGGATGTGGATGGACAACCAGGGATACTTTAGAGCTTCTCTTTGAAGAGGTCATCTTCAAAGGTTGAACTGAACACAAACTGCTTTTCATGTTTGCTACCATGGATATATACTTCATCATCTTTAATGGATCATAGGATTAGCTCCCTCCTAATCCTTGCTTCATGTATGCATGCTCTTCCTTTTGGTGATATATAATCGGCTCCCTCCATCTAGGAGAGTCCATGCTTTTGTCTGCATCCGTATTCTCTTCTACAAAGTGTTATAGGTCTTTCTCCAATTTCCTCTTGGTTGTTGACTTCTTTCTATCTTACTTCTTCTAAGTCTCTTGTAATAGCTTCCACATGATTTGTTTTATGTATTTCATCCTTTCATGTGTATTGTCTGACATGTATAATGATAGCAATCCTTATCTTGTTGTTTTTCCCTAGGTATAGTTCTTCTTGGAACGTATTATCTTCTAACAGATAGATATACAAGATATGTATAGAGATTATGCAAACAAGATATGTACAAGAACTAAGAAGAGTATTGTTACCTTTAGAAGAAGAAGTCTCTTTCACCCTGCTTGGTCTTCTTTGTAGGTTCATTTTCTTCGACAACTCATGCTTCGTGTGTCCCCTTCCTTTTCTTTAGCTCGGGACAATGATTCTTGTAGTGACCATACTTTCGACAATTGAAGCATTGTACTTCTGAAATATCTTTCTCTTGATTTGGCTTCCTCCTTGAACCAAACTTCCTTTTGTTCCTGAAATTCTTGAACCTTGTTGTGAAGGCTTGATCATCATGCTTCTTTTGGGGTTTCTCTTTTGCACTGATCTTGGATTCTTCTTGAGCAGAACAAGTCCAAACTTCTTCAAATGTAGGATACTCCTTCCTTGTGTTCATGCTTGCAGCAAATGCATCCCACGTCTTGGGAGGACCATTGAGTACTATGTTTACCAATTCCTTCACTGAAATGATTTCTTCAATAGCTTGTAGTTGATCTTGTTGAAATAATGTAACTGCGAAGAGCATTCTTATTATTTTGTTATTGGATTAAATCCCCATTGTGGATTAATCATGTCATTATTATTATTTTTATTATTAGATTAATCCCCATTGAAGATTAATCAGGTCGGTAATTGTATAAGGACCAAATCCCTTTTTGCGGATTGGTCATCGGACAATTATAATGTACAGAATAAGAAGTCGGCCCCAGCAGTTATAATGAAAGGGCCCGATTGAATTAAAGGTGGATTTACCCACCCAATGTGAGAGGTCGGCCCAGCTAGATGGTGACTCTTCACACGTGCCAGAGTGATATAAATAAGAGGCTAGCGCCTCACTTCTATCACACACTTCACTTGCTCATTCTCTTATGAGGCAAGTTGTTATTTCAAGTTGGTAAGAGGAGAAGAAGGGTGGCGCATCTCTTGGAGGAGGATTTTCTATATTGGTTGAGTTATCTCTTGAACATTTGATAAGCTATTTATGATAAGGAAGTTTTTGCTGGGTTTTCTTCCCCTAGAGGGTTTCCCAGGATAAATGTTGTGTCTATTGTGGATGTGTATTTCTCAGTGATCTTGTTCATATTATGCTCTTATCTTATGAAATGCAAAGAACTATAATAATGGCATAAACATTAACAGATCTCTTGATTGAGAGATTCTCACAAAGTATGATGTTATGATGTCATCATCATTCATCTTCATGTCACGGAGCTTATTCTTCAAACTCATTATTTGTCCAATGTTTCTGACTGAGAAGAGGTTTGTTAGGTCATCGTACATCTTCTTCGATGAGTCAAGATGGGAAATGTAGGGTATCAAGTGGTCTTTTATAGATTCCACTATGATACTCATAGCATTCATGTCACTATCTTTGAACTTCTCCATAACTGCAATGTTTTGCGGTTCCTTCTCTTTTCCTTCTTCAAACACTGGTTTCACGATATCCAACACTTTATTCTTGCAAGGATGAGGTCAATCCTTGTCTTCCATGCTCTGGAGCTAGAAGCTCCATCTAACTTGTTTTCTGACTTCATAGAGTAAGTCATGGCTGCTTTGACTTGGTCAACCCTAGATTTTGTTGAAATAATGTAACTGCGAAGAGTATTCTTATTATTACTGTTATTTTATTCATTGGATTAATCCCCACTATGGATTAATCATGTCGGTAATTGTATCAGGACCAAATCCCCTTTTGCGGATTGGTCATCGGACAATTGTAATAGGCAGAATAAGAAGTCGACCCCAGCAGTTATTATTGAGACCCAGAATTAAATTAAAGGTGGGTTTACCCACCCAGAGTGAGAGGTCGGCCCTGCCAGTGAAACCCTTTCACACGTGCCAATCTTGTATATATAGGAGGCTAGCGCCTCACTTTATCACACAACTCACTTGCTCATTCTCTTATGAGG
>ML777123.1:642279-660859 GCA_009831015.1 Picea engelmannii
AAAGGGGGTTTCCCCCTTCCCAACCTTCCCCTCAACCATCCCATCACTCTCATGAGGAAGAGGTGCGCCCCCCTTGATGAGACCTTCTTCATTTAGATGGCTGCCACTTGGAGCCCATCCAAGTGGCCTCCCTCCCCCTCTTTTCCTATAAATTGCACACTCCCCTCCTCATTTGAACATCTCCTCTCATAGCAATACCCTTATGCCAAAATTCTYCCTCTMTTGYTCTCTTTCTCATGCTCTCTCATGCTCTCTCATGTATGAATCTTGCTACAAGTATTTGTGGTGATATTTTGRTGGATAATAAARAAAGMTTTGGAGAATCTATGGTGTRCATTGGRAGTCTTCTTGGTGTCTCCATCTTATTCTTGTGAGGTGATATATTTCCATTGTTTTGCATTTTGCTCTCACTAGTTTGTATTTAGAGACTCATGCAAAGTAGTTTGTATTGGGTGCTATTGATGGTAGTATTGCTATTGATTTTGTGGTAGTTCCTTGGTTAGTTTGGAAAGTATTTTACAAGCTTTCTTTGGATGCTCTCACCTCTATTGTTCTTATGTAGCAAAGACAAGCTTTGGGGAATCACCATTGGGATTGGAAGAGTGGCTTTAGAGTGGAAGGCCAAACTCTTTTAATCATATCAAAGTTCCCATACGTAAAGCAAAGACGAGTATCTTGCTTTCAGCTTGATTGTTGTGACGTAAAGCAAAGACGAGTACTGTGCTTCCAGCTTGACAGTTGTGACGTAAAGCCAGTCCAGTATTATGATGATGAGCCAGCCTCGTGCTGTGATGATGATGTATTATTTTTATACTAATTCATATTGATGCAGATGATGATTGCATTCCTTTAAGAATGACGATGTTGCCGATGAAGAAAACTTTCGATGATTTATAGATATGCCAGTCAGTGTTCCAAGACGATATTGATGATGTTGTCCTCCTAATGTTGTTTATGATGCAGTCCTCTCTCTCGCCTGATGTTGTTCAAGAATACCCTTCTTGTTAAGGGGGAGTGTTGAAATAATGTAACTGCAAAGTGTATTCTGATTATTATTTGATATATTATTCATTGGATCAATCCCCATTGCGGATTGATCATGTCGGCTATTGTAAAGGACCAAATCCACTTTTGCGGATTGGTCAAAATGTAATTGTAATAGGCAAAATAAGAAGTCAGCCCCAAAATATATTAAAGAGGCCCCAAAATATATTAAAGGTGGTTATAACCACCCAGATTGAGAAGTCAGCCCTGCTAGTGAAGAGACACTTCCACACGTGTCAGACTTGTATAAATAAGGAGGCTAGCGCCTCACTTAGACACACTCACTTGTTCATTCGAGAAAAGTTTTGGAGCTGCAATTGGAGAAGAGAGAGAGAGAGAGGCACATCTTTGGGAGAGGACTTTATGTACTTGTTTGAGTTATCTCTTGGCATTGTATTGGCTATCTATAATAAGGAAGTTTTGCTGGGTTTTCTGCCCCATGAGGGTTTCCCAAGATAAATGATGTGTCTCTTCTGATTGTGTATTTCTCAGTGATCCTATCTTATGCCATTGTTATCTATTGAAATGCAAAGAACTCTAATAATAGCTTAAACATTAACACAAGCTTTATGAGAGCTCTAACGAGAATCGAAAGATGGTTCTTCATGATTGACTCAGGGGCATTCGTATGCTCCAGGATGAGTTGGTTACTTCTTTCCTTAGCCGATACACCCAGATTAGAGACGATCTTGGAATCGTTGGAGAGGTGGTGGACCCAGATTCTATGGTGAGGACAGCCTTAAACAGCTTCACCAAACCATGGGTTCCATTCGTTTGTGGCATTGTTGCCAGGGAGGTCATGCCCAATGGGAGAGGATGTGGGATGACTTCATTCATGAGGAGACTAGACTTGTAGCGGAGGCTTCTGGACAGCAGTAGCAACAGATAGTGCAGGGTGATGAGGATCTTGCTCTTTGGACAAAGAGCAAGAAGAAGGTCAGTCGGGGAGGTCAACAGGGTCCCAAGTTTGGGGCCCCACCACAGGGAGGAGAGAACAGCAGTGGGCAGAAGAGAGACATGAGCACAATGAGATGCTTTGTTTGTGGAGAGATGGGTCACTATGCAGGACAGTGTCCCAAGAAGAAGAAGTTGCGGGATGTTTCAGCAGTGACAGCAGAGGAGCTTGAGTTCGATGAACAGTTTGCGAGAGAGTGTGCATTCGCGACTACTTTGTCTATTGTTACACCATCTAGCATCAGGTGGGGAGACAGAGTTGAAGCAAACCTACTGACTCATAGTAGTGATTCAGAGGGAGATCAGACTCGGTTTTCATGGACAACATCATCAGGGGTGACTAGTCCACCGGGGACAGCTTCAGTTTTAGAGATGCCAAGACAGAGGGTTGGTGCAGGGGCTTCAGAGCATCAGAGATTGATGAGGAGGAGCGGCAGGGCACCACGGAGGCTTGAGCCTCACTTGGTTATAGAGATGGGAAGATCAGGTTCTGGATCCACTTCAGGTGGAAGCTACTTGGCGAGAGGCCAAGTTGAGGATCTTAGTGAGATGTCGAGATCCAGGTGCTCTTGGTGAGATACCAAGAGGGGGAGACTCTTGGTGAGATGCCAAGAGAGTGACTCTTGGTGAGATGCCAAGAGTAGTGATCGTTGGCAAGATGTCAAGAGGTAGAAATTCTTGGTGGGAGACCAAGGTGGAGATCTTTGGTTTGATACCAAGATCTAGGTGATCTTGGATAGGTGGAGAGACACTTCCATCTATGGATCACGCGGATTGAGCAGATCTGTGTCAAACTACTTTCATTGATCATGGTACAGCCATACTCACTAAGTATTTGCCAATAGGCAACCATATCCACTGCAGGGATGAGATTGGTGGTGAAGGGCACTTTCCTCGATAAGAGGGAGTGTTGAGATTTGGGTACCTTGGAAAGTGGCCCCCTTGTGTTTGTGAGCTTCTAAACACACGTGGGAAGTACTTTGTACCATGTACCATGTACTTTATGTCTAATTTCACTTTGACTTAGGAGATTTAAGTAAAAAGTGAAATTTGGTCATTTTAGCCTAAAATGACCAAATTAATTCACTTTGTGGGTGAATTGAGGGACATAAAGTGAAACTATGGAAACTTAAGTAAAGTGGGTTTTGAGTTGAGATTTACTTGAGATGATCTCAACCATTGACTTAGGATGAGATGAGATGATCTCATCCACCCATTTATTAGGTTTCTTCATGCATCCTTGAGGACGCATAGAGCAAAGGAGAGCTCAATTGTTCACTTGTTCACCTTGAGAGTTTGGTGAGGAGTAGAGAGGTAAGAATTCAGAGGAGAGTTCAGCAAGCTAGGGCGCACATGTTCATGGAGGGCACAAGGCAAGTTTCAGTCTCAGTTATTCATGTTAAATGTATTTGCTAGGAGGAGGGCACAAGGCTACCTGGTAGCATTTGGAGTGGAGCTTTCTTGTTTCTGGTTTGTGGGTTGTTTTGATTGCAAGGGTTCTTCAATCAGCAAAGAGACAGAGCAAGGGCGCAAGGGTATTCAGGCACAGTCAAGGAAGGAGGGGGCGCACATCCCAAGGATGTTGAAATATTGTAACTGCAAAGAGTATTTTATTTTATTATTGATGTATTATTCATTAGATCAATCCCCTTTTGTGGATTGATCATGTCGGGCATTGTAAATGACCAAATCCCCTTTTGCGGATTGGTCAAACCCTAATTGTAATATGCATAAGGAGAATTCAGCCCCCATAATTAATTGAAGTGGTTATTGTTAAATTTATAGCAGCTGCAAGAGCTATTCTCCGGGAGGATGGCAAAGACCCTAGCTGAGGTCTAGGGCCCCCAGTGCACTCCTGGGGTACTTGGTCTGGGACCAAACAGTCAGTGCCATGGCAAAAGACCCTTCCTAGGCCCCCCAGTATATGACTAGGGTTCTTAGTCTGAGACTAAGCAGCTAAAGCCCCTAGATATGTCTAGGGCCCCTGGAAATGTCCAGGGTACCCATGCCTGAGGCATGGGTTGATCCATGGTCTTGTACCATGGTGGAAAAGACCCTTGTGAGGGCCCCCAGTATATGACTGGGGTTCTTGGTGAAGAACCAAGCAGTAAAGACCCCTGAGAGGGCCCCCAGTATACGACTGGGGTTCTTGGTCTAGGACCAAGCAGTTAAAGTCCCTAGATAAGCATAGGGCCCCTGGAAATGTCCAGGGTACCCATGCATACGGCATGGGTTGATCCTTGGTCTCTGACCTTGGTGGATAAGACCCGAGAAAAAGTTCTGGGGCTACTTGATCCTCTAACAAGTATTTTGATGGTACATGACCTTCCTTGAAGAAGGACATAACCACATGAGGGATAAGTCCCATATGCAGTGATGATAAAGTAATAGGTTCACAATGTTAAAAGAAGGAATGAGTATTGCCACCTAGCTAACCCTCTTTTACCCTTGCATGTGTTGGTTTGGGGTTTTGTTGTTTTATTCAAGGGTTAAAATAAAGTTAAAATTTAAATGTTTATTATAACATGTTTAAATTTAAATTTAAACATGTTATTTTAATTGTTTTATCTTAACCCTTGCCCTAGCCTAAAAGTATAAATACAACCCTACCCCTCTCACTTTACACACATTATATTATTCACTTATTGCCCAAGTGTGTGGATCTCTCCTAGTTGCGGCTCCTCTGTTGTTGTCTTCATTTGCGGCCCTCCTTGGTGAACTCTTGCTGTGTGCGGCCTCCTCTTGTTGCTATGGGTGACCTTCTAGCAGCGGTGAAGTTCTCTAGCAGCGGCCTGTTTGTCATTGTTGCAGGGCTATTCTTTGAGTGTAGAGGGAGCGGCCTCCTCTCCCTTTGTTGTTGTTTGGTGTGGCTGCAAGGTGTGGCCCCTTTCTATTGTTGCAGGCTGAGATTTATGGGTGCGGCCCCTTCTTCTGTTCTACTGTGTGAGGTCACTAGGGTGCGGCCCCCTTTGGTTGTGTTAATTGCATAGGGTGCTACCCTTCACAAGGTTGAGTAAGGAACCTTCTTGTTGCAGCCTCCTCCTATCTGTTGTCTAGGGTATTTAAGGTTGCAGCCACTCTTTTGTTTGCCATCTGAAGTGGCAAAACTGCAGCCTACTATCACAGTTGTTTGGTAAAAGTTGTCCACTTCTTAGCTATGTTAAAACCCTAGGGTACAGCCTCCTATACCCTGCTGAAATCAAGTTCATACACAGTCACCTTGTATAGAGTTTTTGGTTGAGGGTTTGTTCCTGTGAGGGTTTCTAGCTCTATCCTTTGTGGCAAGAAAATTCCTTCATTTTTGGTAAAGAGATCCAATCTATAAGATGGATCTATGAACTGAACCTTTGTCTGAGCATAATTCAAATGGTTCTACATCTCTTGTGGTTGTTGTGACTTCTTCAAAGGTAAAGTTTTAAGGCTAGGTAAGTCATCTACTAATCACCTTCAAATCTGAACTTTGTTCTTGACTTCAGTACTTTTGATCTATATAGATTTGTTTATCAGCATTGACAGTTTGTGGATTTTGATCTACATAGATTTGTGTACCAGCATTGACAACTTGTAGATCTGAACTGTATATTAAGTTTACCTCTCTGTTTCTACAGTTTGATTGATGGTTTAATGATCAGATTGGTTTTGAGTTTAGATCTGTATGTCTCTATCTATTTTGAGTTTAGATCTGTATGTCTTTATCTAAGTTGAGTTTAGATCTGTATTACAGTCTTACTCTTCAGATCTCCTAGATCTGTACAAGTAGTGAAGATTGATGTCTAAACTCTAGATCTAGTTGTTTTACTCATTAAATTTTAAAAGATATCACTGTTATGCTTTACTACACAAAATCCAACAGTTATAACCACCCAGAAGGAGAAGTCGGCCCTGCCAGTGAAAAGACATGTCCTTTCAGCACCTGCCAGATTGTTTAAATAAAGGAGGCTAGCCCCTCATTTGTTCACTCACTCACTTGTTCATCAAAGCGCAAGTTTGGAGCTGCAGTTGGAGAAGACGGAAGAGAGAGAGAGGCACATTCTTGGGAAAGGACTTTCTATAGTGTTTGGTTTAATCTCTTGGGATTGTATTGGCTATCTATATTAAGGAAGTTTTTGCTGGGTTTTCTCCC
The DNA here is from genome assembly GCA_009831015.1 of Picea engelmannii. Taxonomy (NCBI): domain Eukaryota; kingdom Viridiplantae; phylum Streptophyta; class Pinopsida; order Pinales; family Pinaceae; genus Picea; species Picea engelmannii. The sequence goes on from ML777123.1 coordinate 648,401, forward strand.
CCATGAGGGTTTCCCAGGATAAATGATGTGTCTTGTGATTGTGTATTTCTCAGTGATCCTATCTATGCTATGGTTATCTAGTGAATTGAAAAGAAAACTAATAATAGCTTAAACCTTAAGATGGTTTCAGAGCTAAGCTGAAGAGAGCATCTTTCACAAGAAGAAGAAAAACGTCACTGTTGTCATACATGAAAATTAGGGCTTTTTATTGGAGGAATTTTGGCCTAAAACCCATCTAGAAAAGTGCGCCCTACACTAGTTAAGCTTTTGGCATCTTCAGCATGCCTTTTCAATGGATAAAACTCCCGGAAAGTGAAACCCTAGTTTTCACCAGTACCAGAAGTACTAGAAAACTAGAAGCACCAGAAAACCAGAAGTACTAGAAAACCAGAAGCACCAGTCCAAAAATTCGTTGGTCAAGTTTGAGGGGGTAAAATTTGGATTTTCAAGAATCTGACTGCACCAACTTACTCGCCTCAACTCAGCGCATCTAGCCCCTGGATCAGAATTTCAAAATTTGAAGTTTGAAATTTTAGGGTTTCCTCATAAAACCCTAAGTTGCAGTTGCAGTTTCAGAATCAGTTGCAGGATCGATTAGAGTTGCAGTATCAATTGAAGTATCAGCGATAGTACCAGTTGCAGTCACCCTTGAAGTTCTTAAGAGTTGATAATTATTACCGTTGCTACCAGATGGTGCCACTACCTGCAAATGCTATCGGAGGTATGTACTCACATATGTTTAAATTGTTAAGCTTTAAAGGGTATTTGCAGAAGAAGGGATCTCTTGCCATAGATCCAGAAGGATCTCAAGATAAAATACATTCAGAGAAATAATGCAACCCAGGTTTGATTATTCTGATATGCATCCATTTGTTATGACATTATTTTGATCTAGGTTGCATGTTGAAGCTATGACCATCATACTATCCTTTGGTCAAAAATTGAAGTCAAGGTATTAGATGGATTAAAGTTGAGATCATAGAATTTATTCTCTAACCCATCTTTCTGTCAAGATAGCATATTGTCTTAGTACAGAGGACAGGTTGAAGAAAGCACTTGTTATCCTGAGTGAAGGACACTTGGAAGAAAAGCAACACACACTCATTCTTGAGGACAAGACTCCAGGTTCCAGGTTGGATTAATTAAGTTGATAAGATTCAAAGTTTCACATGACAAGTTGATAACTACCCCATTACAAGTAATCACTATAGTTGAGGTAGCAGTCTTTGAAAAGCATTATGCTTGTGAGCATTTTGAGATAAATGCTTAATGTAATCATTTACCAGATACAACTAACATCTCCTCTAGGAGAAACTTCTTGTGTTGATTCCAGGTTACCTTGGATGAATGTTTGATCACAACACTAGAAGAGTGTTGATCTCATTTCGTATTGTATTTCTTACTTTTGATCATTGTTTCAGACAGGTCATAAGTGAAAGCTCTAAAGGAGCTACTGTGACGATTATTTGTGCTATTGTTTTATTATCAAAGGAGTATTATTCTTGCTTGTTGTTTTGTTGACCTTGTTTCAGGTCACAGGTAATAACCCTGAGAAAGCTATAGTGAAGGTTGCAAAAAGCAACATATTATATGAGACATGAAGCAGACTATTTACATGACCATATACACTCATGTACCAAAGAAGATGAAGAAGAAGCTATCTTTTGAGATTCAGAGTTTCTCATATGAAGATTGATTGTAAGGAGCAGAAGGCTCCAAAGATGACCGAACATTAGAACAAGATCTCACAGCAGAATTGTTCAAAGGTTAATGAAGCCACTTTGACAGGAAGCAGAACTCGTTTGAAGCCCGACTCAGTCTTTCATATTTAGACTTGGTATTCAACACCAAGTATACCCTGTAAGAGATGATGAAGTCCTTGTAGACTCGGAAGAAATAGAGAGTAAGCCTGATCTTAGAAAGGATCAGATGAAGAGACATCTCCCAGGACTGGGAGACAGATGTCGTGAGAAGACTAGATCGTAACCTCAGAAACTTCTAGGAGATATGAAATCTCCTGGGAAGATTCCCTTGTTTCATTAACAGAGAAGGAAGCCAGCCAGAAAGACTAGGATATGGATTCTTCTGTGAGAGTAGAAGAGAAGTCAATCCTGACTTCCAAGATTGATCTATACAGATCAAGCATGTTGCAGATGTACAAAGCCTGATATGTGTCCAGAGGATTCTCCCAGCAAAAGGGAGAAGACTATGATGAGACACTTATTAAAGAAATAGTTCCAATATTTATGAAGACAACTAGAGCAACCATGATTCATATATAGTATGAGATGCAGGGGGAGCAATCCCCATATTTAAAATTGAGTGGCAGTTGTTGCATTACATTAGTTGGGTCATGGAGACATGACTACAATGAAAGATAGAGTTACCTCCATGAAAGAAGAAGAGTTAGCTTCAGTATCAGTTATTGAGCCACTCTCAGTTTCAGATGAAGTTGTTGTCATGACAGAATAAGAGGAGTTACTCTCAGACTTTAGCAGCCACAATGAGGATGAAGCAGTCATTCTCAGCCTCAGAGCAGCTGCAGGTGCAAAGTCCCAGTTCCAGAAGGAACAGTTGCAAAAAGAGAAGAGGACATACTCTCATGCAGTGAGACAAATAGTGCTTTGCAGAGAGCACATAGAGCTAGCACATGATTGTGCAGATTGAGTTGCAGCTGAGCAAGTGTACCAGATTGGTACAATGTAATGTGAAAATTTGGTTTGAAGATTGAAGATAGAAAGACTCAGGTCGGTAGGTTGAAGAAGGATCTGTACAAGTTGAAGCAAGATTCTAGAGCTTGATATAGCAGAATTGACAGTTTCCTAAAGAGCTTGGGTTTTACCAAGAGTAAAGTTGATTCTAACCTTTATCTCAAGGTTATGAATGATGAGCCAGTGATATTACTACTATATGTAAATGATGTATTCTTGACAAGATGAAGAAAATTTCATCACAGATTGCAGAAGAAGCTCGCCACATAGTTTGATGGAAGACCTAAATGCATTATCTCTTAGGTCTTGAAGTTTGGCAGAGTACAGAGAAGATCTTCCTTAACCAAGGGAAGTATACAGTTAAAATGAAGAAGTTTGACATGTTGAAATGTAAATCCATGTACACACCCATGAAAACGAAGTTGAAGCTCCTAGTAGATACCTCGTCAGAATTGGTTGATGCTATTCTGTACAGACAGATTATTGGTTCAGTGATGTATCTGACAAATACCAGGCTAGATATATGTTTTGCCTTGAGTCAGTATCTGGTAGAGCCCGGATGTGTTCACATTGTTGCTGCAAAACATATGATGAGATACCTTAAGGGTACGTTGGATTTTGGTCTCTATTATACTAGAGATCATGACTTCAGACTAAGTGGTCACACCGATTCAGATTGAGTGGGAAGTGCTTCTGATAAAAAAAAAAGAGCACTTAAGGATGTTGTTTCAGTCTGGAGTTAGCCATGACTTCATGGCAGAGTAGGGAGCAATTCAGCATTGCTCCGAGCACGGCAAAAGTGGAATACATTGTTGCATGTTCCGCCAGTTGTGAAGCCATATGACTTCGGATGTTGTTGACAGATCTATTTGATATGGTGATGGAAGCCACCATGATTCTATGTGATAACCAAGTTGTATAAAGATGATGGAGAACCATGCGTTCCATGATGAGTCGAAGCACATAGAGATCCGATATCACTTCATTCGTGATATGTTGCAGAGAGGAGCCATAAAGCTCCAATATGTTAGCACGGATGAACAAGTTGTTGATGTGTTGACCAAGCCTCTATCTCGTGTAAAGTTTGAGCACTTTCAAGATAAGCTTGGTGTAGTCCGTAAGGACCTCCCTCGAAAGGGGGAGTAGTGTTGTGATGCCAGCCCCATGATGATGATGTGCCATCCTAGTGCTGTGATGCCAGCCTTATTCTGATGATGTGCCAGCCTAGTGTTGTGATGATGTGCCAACCTAGTGTTGTGATGATGTGTCGGCCTAGTGCTGTGATGCCAGCCTCGTGCTGATGATGTGCCAGCCTAGTGCTGTGATGATGTGCCAGCCTAGTGTTGTGATGCCAGCCTCGTGCTGATGATGTACCAGCCTCGTGCTGTGATGATGTACTAGCCTCGTGCTGTGATGATGAAAAAGCCTTGTGCTGTGATGATGTGCCAGCCTAGTGCTGTGATGATGTGCCAGCCTAGTGCTGTGATGCCAGCCTCGTGCTGATGATGTACCGGCCTCGTGCTGTGATGATGTACCGGCCTCGTGCTGTGATGATGTGCCAGCCTCGTGCTGTGATGATGTGTGCCAGCCTCGTGTTGTGATGATGTGTGTCAGCCTCGTGTTGTGATGCCAGCTTCATGTTGATGATGTTGTGTTGTCAGTCTCGTACTGTGATGCTAGCTTCGTGTTGATGATATTGTGTAGCCAGCTTCATGTTGTGATGCTAGCTTCGTGCTGAAGATTCTCAGCCTAGTGTTGATGTTGATGATGCTCCAGCCTTTGTGTTGTGTTGTTGTTGATGTTGATGATACTCCAACCTTTGTGCTGTGTTGTTGTTGATGTTGAGGATACTCCAGCCTTTGTGTTGTGTTGTTGTTGATATTGATGATGCTCCAGCGTTTGTGTTGTGATATTGTTGTTGTTGATGTTGTATCAGCCTTATATTGTTATTGAAGATGATGATGATGATGCCACTTCAGCTTCTTGTTGAGGATGATGATGATGATGTTATTTCAGCCTTCATGTTGAAAATGATGATGTTACTTTAGCCTCATTCTAAAGAAGATGATGATGTTACTTTAGCCTCATACTAATGAGAATGATGATGTTACTCCAGCTCCATGCTGTGAATGATGATGATGAGAAAAAYTTCCGATGATTTACAAATACGTCGCTCAGTGTTCCAAGATGTTGTTGATGATGTTGCCCTCTCTCTCGCCTGATGTTGTTGTAGAATACCCTTCTTGTTAAGGGGGAGTGTTGAAATATTGTAACTACAAAGAGTATTCTATTTTATTATTGATGTATTATTCATTAGATCAATCCCCTTTTGTGGATTGATCATGTCGGGCATTGTAAATGACCAAATCCCCTTTTGCGGATTGGTCAAACCCTAATTGTACTATGCATAATGAGAAGTCGGTCCCCAGAATTAACTAAAGTGGTTATAACCACCCAGAAGGAGAAGTCGGCCCTGCCAGTGAAAAGACACTTCCTTTCAGCCCCTGCCAGATTGTTTAAATAAAGGAGGCTAGTGCCTCATTTATTCACTCACTCACTTGTTCATCAGAGCGCAAGTTTGGAGCTGCAGTTGGAGAAGAAGGAAAAGAGAGAGAGGCACATTCTTGGGAAAAGACTTTCTGTAGTGTTTGGTTTATTCTCTTGGCATTGTATTGGCTATCTATATTAAAAAAGTTTTTGCTAGGTTTTCTCCCCCATGAGGGTTTCCCAGGAAAAATGATGTGTCTCTTGTGATTGTGTATTTCTCAGTGATTCTATCTATGCTATGGTTATCTAGTGAATTGAAAAGAAAACTAATAATAGCTTAAACCTTAACAAAGGAACCATTGTAAAGCTTGTGAGGAGCTTGCAAAGTATCAGGTTCCTTTGTATTTATCTTCCTTGCTGTATTACATGCTTGAAGCACACCATATATATACATTCATCTCAAACTGGTTTTCCCTGGGGGGGGTTATCCAGGGTCATGTTGACCAAAAATACCTGTTCATTTCATGTATGTTAGAGTTTAGAACAACATTATTTCAGCACTAAAAGATCTCTAGGTGTGTTATATAGCTTATGGTATCCATGTGCTAACGTCTTGTGACAAAACTACATGCTAGAGAACCCATATGTAACCGTAACAAATCAGCGAAGAAGTTACTGAACAGTTTGTTGTCCTAAAACAGCAGCAAATCATTGTTAGACAGTTGAAACTTAGAGCCAACTTGAGGTCAAAGACGAACCTAGTTGGCAGCTTGATAGGACCTGGAAAATCTTCACTTCGGATGCAACCTACCCTTAGGGTTTATCCAAGTGACCCACACAAACTACCTATATATATCATCTCTAATGATTGTGTTCATCTCTTGTCGAGTAGGTAAAAGGTGTTTGGGTGCAGCAAGGGAATATCTGAATGGAGGGAGTCAATCCATTGTAATGCCAACATATGCTAGAAGATACGAGACCCCGGCATACTAGCATCAAGAATGAACCAAAGAACTAATGGATGCAAGGGATTCCAATGAACGGTAGGCCAAAGATACCGGTCCAGTCCCTTTGTTGTATCGGCGAAACTCCGAAGGCGATGCAGCAGTGAGACGAGGTCAAACACTGTCTCAAACCGAAAGGGGCGAGCACCAAACAGGATGATTGGCTAGGGGACTATGTGCTTGCACCTGATATTACAGCGAAGGAGGATGATTTGTACTCTCTCTACTGAAGACCAATCATAATCTAGTAGAACAGGTTCCCACACCTCGAAACAATATAAAACTATGGGTCAAACAAGAGTATTCGTGAGCAACGTCTTGGATGAAATGTCCTGAAAATGGTTCCGGAAACACTACCTCTCAAGAAGGGCTAGGGAAACCATATCCCTTTCTGAGTCGAGGTTGAAGTGCATGGCGCAGGTTGAAGCGAGGTCCTATGAATGGTACTCCCAAATAAATATATGTGCAAGTGATCTCAATCTCCTCTCCTCTGAAGAAGAAATGGTGATTAAAAAGGATCTTCTTTGACCCATTAAAGATCATGACCTTGGTTCTACCCAAGTTGACTATCAACTGTCGAAGGTCGCAAAAGAGGGCCAGGGAATCCAACTGTCTCTACAACCCTTCAAGGGATGAGGCTAAAAGGATCATATCATCGATTAAAAGCAGCATAGCAATTAGGACATGGTGGAGGAGGAACCCATCTACATCCTAGATATGCTCATGCAAGAAGGACTCTGACTCGTCAATGTAGATGTGGGGAGCAGGGGGCAACCTTGTTTGACCCCAATGGTACTCCTAATAAAATTTGAAATCCCCTCTACTGTGTGTAGACGACCAAGAACCGACTCGTAAAGGCACATGATGGCAATCAGTAAGGTATCAGAGATACCAATATCTTTGGGTCTCTAGAACAAAGCCTCCCAAGGGATGGAGCAAAAGCTTTCCAAAAGTCCACAAAGAAGTTAAAATTTCGAAGAGCGATGTCGTGCCTCTTCAATGATGGCCCAAAGTGTAAGGATGTGGTCAATGGTCTGGTGCTCAGGTCGAAATCCAGCCTGTCCTCTGGCTCTGAGTTGCCTCCTCTCAAACTCCCTAGAAAGCTTCAAATGGAAGGTCGTAGCATAAAGTTTAGAAAACGTGTGGCCTACCATGATTGTCCTATAGTTGTCGGGATCCGTACTAGAGCTTGATTTGTGAACCAGGTGAATAATGTGATGTGACCAAGATTGTGGAAAGCCCGAGCAGACCACATGGTTGAAAAGGCTAGCTAAGTGGTTGTCCATAGCAAGAAGGCCCTGCTATCCAATATGGAGCCAATGTTATCCACCAAGTTGCAGTAGAATGGACTTGCAGTTGAGCCGCCAAAGAGCGAACATTCACATGTTCAAAGTCAGAGTTCAGAAGTCTAGCCGGTCAAATTGACCACCTTTTTTCGCATTTCCATCCCCTATGGAGCATTGTAATAAGATGAGAATAGCATGATGAATTTGTAAAAGGCTTGACCTCCTAAGACTCGATCACGAGTACATACTCTAGCGTATTTTTTTTCACTTGCTAATTATTTATTGCGTGAAATTCATTTTAGGCAAGTTATAATTTATAAGTTTTTTCACTCAAATACCTCCAAAGCTAGGGTATGTTACTTATGGTTAAGCCTTAGCTTCGTTATCCAAGTCTAGTATCTTAAATGTTTATATTATCATGCTAGGTCATCATTTTGAGTCATATGGAAATTGCACTAAGTCCCCCTTAGGTTTTTTTTGATGTTTTGAGTCAATAAAAAAATTCCCGCAAAACAGGATTTTTTAATTGTCAATAAGTTAAAAAAGTAGTACTAGGAGGCATCACATACCTTTGTAGGTATTCGTTTTCACATCTAGAATACCCACTTTACCTATATACCACCTTTTCGAGGGAAAATATTGAGTTTTACTCAAGAAAAAATGATTTTCTCTTGAAAAAGGTAAATAAATGACAAATAAAAGACAAAAATCAGCAAATGCTATTTTTGTGGAAACATGTTTGAGACATGTTTTTAGTTAACTCTTCCTCTCTCATTGTTCACTGGTTCTTAGATCACTTAAGACGAGTTATGAGACGAGTTAAGAGGGAGATGTGGCAAGTGGGTGAGAATCCCAAGAAGGGGTGCGCACCCCTTGAGCTAGTTGGCACATTTAGAGTGAGGGTGAAGATCTCAAGGAAGGTCGCCACCTTCCCTTGACTATGTGGCACCTCCTCTTCCACTCTCACATTCACTTGTGGAAAGTTAACTCACCTTGTGTGAGATTTGGCACCAATCCACGCATAGATATGTCAATTGTGCTTTGGGATGTGCGCCCTCCATCATCGGGAATGTCACCCGGTTTGCTATATAACCAAGTCAACCTCTCCTTTGTTAGCTAGTTGGAGCTTGGGAAAAGAATTTATGCTATTGTATTGTATTATTGTAACACTCTTTCAAGTTTGAATAAAGAAGACTTTGGAGGTCATATGGTGGATGGTAGCATTGTGTGAATGTTGATGTTCATGATTTAATATTGTGAGGTAATTGTATCTTGTTTATGTGCATTTCAATTTGTAGATTGGCCTTAATAGGGGTGCTATCACCCAATAGGAAAGATCTTCTTAACTAGCTTGGATATTAAGATCTTTTGTTACTTTACATATGCGGTTAATAATTTGCATGTTAATTTTGCTTAATTGCATGCTATTTAGACTTATGTGTAAGGAACACCATATTTAACAAGTTGTATCTAAGTTTATCAAGATTGCAGGTCCTCATACTTGAAGTGGTGGCTGATTTGAGTGCAATCTCCCACAAACTTCAAGCTCTTTTGAGAACGAGTTCCTCATCCATTCACCGGAGGACCACATAGCCCGATATTCAAGTCTTGAAGAAAGGCTTTCTCTCTCTCTTTCTCAACCTTCTAAAACATACTTTCTTTGGTTACCTTGAATGCATGCAAAGCTTAATTTCCATTTTTTTAAGTTTGATCTAAAGAGGTTTTCCTTTGCATGATAAAAAGCAAGTGGATTAAATCATAAAGCTTCATTCTTTGATCTAGCTTGTAATCTATCATTTCGCTCATTTTTCAAAGAGATTTTTAAGGGCTAAAGCTAGTTTCCTTTGTAAAGAGTTTAAAAGTCATATTTGCGCATCTTTGTAATATTGTTTGCTGTTTTAGGACAGCAAGTAATATCATAAAGAAAAGGCCTTTTCTTTCTTGTTTTATTAAGCTCTAGTTGTCATTTTAGTGTAATTTTTACTTAGACTTTTTTCCACATTTTTTGTACATTGACTAACATATTTTGCAAGGTCTTCCAATAGTTTTTTTGGGCATCTTTTGTCCCATTAACTTGCTGCTTTTGCAGGTTTGGTGAAAAGACAAGGGGATATGCTGCCCATTTTTTGAAGATTTAGAGCTTCCAAGCCCCCCAAAAGTACCTTGTACCTTAACAAAACATTGTAAAAGCTTGTAAATTCCATTGATCCACTTCTATAAAGATCCAAAGTCTCCCAAAGAGAGACCATTGTAACCGAAGCAATAAAAGAGTGGGCTACACAGCGCCCAATTTTCGTTTCCCCCTGGGGGGGTGGTGTCTTGTGGTGTGGTTGTGTGTTTTGCTCAAGTCTTTCATCTTGTTTGTTAATCATCATCTAAGGAAAGATAAAAATAAAATACAACAACAACAATCACACTTAGTTTAGTTTTCATTTTGGAAAGTTAATTTTTAATTGCTAGATTAGATTTCAAGTTTTGCAATTTTACCTTTTTTTTGGCAGATAAACTAGTCCCCTCATCTCCCCTACTTAGGCTTATGCCGAATAGGGGTTGGACAGTCTGGACTTAGTAATTAGAGAAACATTTACTTTTATGTCATTTCAGTTTCTTGCAAATAAACCCATCCCCTCAGCTCCTTTGATTAAGCTTTAAGTTGAAAGGAGGCTAGTCAGTGTGGAATTAGCTTAATTAGAAAACATTTATTTTCTGCAATTTAATTTCAGTCTTTATTTTATTGCAAATAAACCTTTCCCCTCAACTTCCCGATGTATGCTTTGAGCCCCTGCGAGCCTAGCTCGATCTGGGGAACTCATCAGAACCAGGGTTGGTCAGTGTGGAGTAGTATAATTAGGACAATCTCAAAAGAAGTTATTGCTTGGTTTAGAAAACCGCATAAAGGGAGTGTGTGAAGTCGGACAGAATACCTCGGGCTTGTTTCCCTCTGTGTTGGACCTCCGGCACCTTTTTTGAGTTTGTTGGTGAAGCCATTTGGGTTTCGGCAAGCTCTCCACAAATTTCCACTCTGAAGGGAAAGCCTCTCAAGAGGCCACATCCTAGATTAGTTTGCTTTTTTGCAATACAATTTCACATAAGCAATAAATTAATCTATCCAACCTTAATCTAAAATTTTCAAGGACATTTTCACAGGGCAATCTTCATTTTCAGCAACATTATGTAATGTTCCTGACTTAGTTAGTCTAGGAAACGCTACTAATGTGTGTGTAGGATCAATGGTTTACAACATATAAATGATCATACAAATAATAAATACGACAAAGGACTACAAAGTTTGTATTATGATATCTCTGTGAATTACAAAATGGTCGAATGTCGCTGAATAAACTGACAATACTCTACTAGATCAACAGACAAAGGATCTTAGTCGGAATACAAATAAGCAACTAAAAGATAATACCCAGAATATGGGAGCACAGCGGAATCAATGGATGCGCTAGGACTATGGCAGCTCTGACGGTAACTGCTAGAAGTCTGGAAAGTTTGCCCTTGGAGCTATACTTCTCGGAATGGCCTGGAAACTGTCCCAAATGATGCGCCCTGCTCTAGTCCTCAGTACTAGTATCTGTCAAACCCCTCTGTTGATGAATCTGGACCTCGGATGGATACCCCTGGGGGAATGCACCCCTCTTCTTCTGGCAAAAATGTGTCCTAGTGATTCCACCGTCAGAATCGGACGAGATATGTCTCAAAATGACCGCCTTGGTCTACTGGGAAATGCGTTGGAAGGGTTTCCCTGAATCTGGTCTGATGCTCGCTCTGGAACCCCAAATGTGCCCGCCAAAAGTGTCGCACGTCCAAATCTGGAAAATGCGTCCCAGTTGATTCCTCCGTCGGAATCTGATGAGGAATCAGGCAAAAGATGCGCCTTGCCCTCCTCTCAAATGGGTCAGAGGGAAATCTCGGAATTCTCCCTGGATGGGATAAGTCGACTAAAAACCCTCTCAGAAGCTGCGCCCTCACTCTGGATGAATGCGCCCTTGCTGCTGAACACTGTGTAACTGTTGCTAAAGAATGATGGAAGACTTGAATGATCTTCCCGGTGACTAGGGTGTGTCTCTCAACACCGAAATCAGCCAACTAGTGTCTTCCTCCTGGAATCCACTGAACTATCTCTCCTGAGATGCGCCTCTTCTCCTCAATGACAAGTCATAATCTGCATAATGATGAATTAGGTCGCTGACCCTTCCTTTATAGCTTTCCAAAACCCTAAATCATGCTGAAACCCTAATTCACTGTTGACTTCAAAACCCTAAATCACTGTTGAAACCCTAATTCACTGTTGACTTCTATTTTTAGCTCATAATGACTTAAAAGCGCTTTTAACCCTTTTTAGCTCAATGTCACTTTCTGAATATAACACCTGTGACTGGAGTGACCTCTACTAACCCTGTTTACCCCTCTTTGGCCTTGGCTATAGTCTAACGAGGCAGTTTAGAGTCTAGACCATTAAGCCTCCTCTCGAGAGCTCCTGTTTGGAAAGGGACATTACAGTCCTTTCCCGAAATTGCTTGCCCTCAAGCAATACCAGTTCAGGGTGCTGCAACACCTGCTCACTCTCCCAAGTAGCGTCCTCTACTGGAAGCCCTCTCCATCTGATCAAACACTCTCTGATGACCCTGCTCCTCAGTTTCCGCTCCCGGAACTCCAAAACCTCCTCCAGAACCAACTCCAACTGTCCCTCCTCGTCCAACAAGGGAAGCTCCTCTAATGTGCTAACGAATTCTCCCACTACCTTTTTGAGGCAAGACACGTGGAACACGTTATGAATCTTTCTCCCCTCTGGAAGCTCTAGCTTGTAAGCAACCTCGCTTACTCGACGCATGATCCTGTAAGGACCATAAAATCTAGGCTTGAGCTTCTCGGCCCCACTCTTCTTCAGAGATGACTGTCTGTAGGGTTGGAGTCTCAAGAAAACCAAATCTCCAACCTCAAAGTTGCGCTCTATCCTGTGCC
>ML777123.1:684157-707659 GCA_009831015.1 Picea engelmannii
AAAAAGTGACATTTTGCACTTTAACCAAAGTCAAGTACAAAATAGAACATAAAGTACATAGGACAAAGGCAAATGTCTCTCCCACATGTGCTAAGAGGGAATAACACATGGGGAACACCTCCTCAGGTACCAAATCAACATGACCAATAGCGGGTAGCTCAGTTAGGATTTTATATCTTAGGGGACTGATCATCCCTAGACAGATCCCGAAGGTCCGTAAGGACGGGTTGTCAAAGTACTTGTGCATGTATATGCTAGCTTTGGTCAGTAGTGGTAGCTCTGTTAGGATTTTATATCCTAGGGAATCTTTTGATTCCTGGACAGATCCTTTAGATCTGTCAAAGTACCACAAGATGATATTGATGCCAGCCTAGTGCTGAATATTTCCAGCTTTGTGTTGATGTTGTTGTGATGCCAGCCTCGTGCTGAAGATTTCCAGCTTCGTGCTGATGTTGATGAGATGTCAGCTTCATGCTGAAGATTTCTAGCCTAGTGTTGATGTTGATGATGCTCCAGCCTTTGTGTTGTGATGTTGTTGTTGTTGATGTTGTATCAGCCTTGTGTTGTTATTGATGATGATGATGTATTAGTGTTATACTAATCCATGTTGATACAAATGATGATGATGCCACTTCAGCTTCTCGCTGAAGATGATGATGATGATGTTATTTCAGCCTTAATGTTGAAGATGATGATGTTACTTTAGCCTCATGCTAAAGATGTTGATGATATTACTTTAGCCTCATGCTAAAGAAGATGATGATGCTACTTTAGCCTCACGCTAAAGATGATGATGTTACTTTAGCCTCATGTTGATGAGGATGATGATGCTACTCCAGCTCCATGCTGTGAACGATGATGATAAGAAAAACTTTCGATGATTTATAGATATGACAGTCAGTGTTCCAGACGTTGTTGATATTGTTTCCCTCTCTCTCCCCTAATGATGTTGTAGAATACCCTTCTTGTTAAGGGGGAGTGTTAAAATATTGTAACTGCAAAGAGTATTCTATTTATTTATTGAGTCATTATTCATTAGATCAATCCCCTTTTCTGGATTGATCATGTCGGGCATTGTAATTGACCAAATCCCCTTTTGTGGATTGGTCAAACCCTAAATATATTATGCAAATTGAGAAGTCAACCCCCAGGCTAATTAAAGTGGTTTTAACCAGTAAGAAGACAAGTCGGCCCTGCCCAATGAAGAGACACCTTTCCAACACCTGCCAGTTTGTATAAATAAAGGAAGCCAACGCCTCATTTGATCACTCACTCATTCACTCATCAAGTGCGCAAGTTTGGAGAGTTGCAGTTGGGAGAAGAAGGAAGAGAGAGGTGCATTGCTCAGTGTTGGATATTCTCTAGTGTTTTGGTTTATTGTCTTGGCATTGTATTGGCTATCTATATTAAGGAAGTTTTTGCTGGGTTTTCTCCCCCGTGAGGGTTTCCCAGGATAAATGATGTGTATCTTGTGATTGTGTTTCTCTCAGTGATCCTACCTATGCTATTGTTATCTAGTAAAATGAAAAGAAACCTAATAATAGCTCAGTACTTAACATGGACATTATGCCTTTTGCCCTACTTCACCTTGGTGGTTGACATTGTGCCCTAGTAAGTGGTTTTCCTTGGGGATTGGTTTGTTACTGGGAACTCCCTTAATGAGCCATCATACCATTCCCGACCATACTTACCACTTTCCATCATTGTTCCCCTGTATTTCCTTATCTCTTGGGATTTTAGGGTGTATTGACCCAAGAAGGAGTTGTCCCTCATTCTATGGGAAGAAGGGATTGAAGGGCCAGAGGGGTTGATGTTGGGTAAAAAATAAAAGCCTTGTATAAACCTTCCAAATGCTTCGCCCAAGGATCACCCAAGAAAGCAATGAAATGCCTATCTTCGAAGAAAGGGGATACACAATATAATAAAGAATGCTTAAAAGGTTAGTTGAAGGATAGGAGGTCTCATCACGAGCCAACCTATCACGTCCATGAATATCTAGTGGTATGGCATTGCCATCATCTGGAAACCAAACCAGGGTAATGGCTCTCAGTTGCATGGCTGAGAGAAAGGGATTCTCATCACGAGCCAGCCTTCTCATTTCCATTAGGTGTTTGTGGGTGACATTGCCATCACCTGGACACCACGCCAGAGCACTGACCTTCAACCTCTCCTTATGCTATATTGAAAGAAAATAAAGAAAGAAAGATAAAAGGCAATTGATGGACTTGGAAAAAGTGCATTGCGGACGAAGGTACCACACACCCTCTACAAAGGCACCCAAGAATGAGACATTGTGACCCCTTGTATATCATGAGCCCTATGCCCATTGAGTCTTGACCCCAACCACTTCATCCACTTTACATGGTTTAGAGAGGGATCTCTTGGAAACTCTCCTTGACCTAGGGCAAGATCTACCCAATAGGACACCTCGTCAAACCTCCCACATTCAAGCTTGACAAGTCGCATAGTGTCTTTGAGCAATAAATTGTTTGATATAGTGATCTTTCATGCACATGCTTAGATGGCTTATTTACTGATTGGATTCACTTATCATGATGTTATGACTTGAGATCCTTGGAGGGTGTGCTCATTTGTCTTTGCAGGACCTAGTTGGTGGGCAGTTTTGGGAGAACAAGCCTAGCTTGGGCTTCCATGGGGCTACAAGCCCACAGGTTGGATGCTAGGGGCCCGCATGCCGGATGAGAAAGATCAGACTTGGAAGGCCTTGATGATGACTTGGACGACATAGCTCGGCCCTCACTTGCCAAACGATTTGCCCATGAGGGGCAAACGTCCTCCTTTTTTATCATGACGTCATGTTTGGGGGGCTAGGGCATGGTGGTGAGATGATATGCTTTGGCACTTGGACGTTTTGAGGGGTTTGAGATCTTGACCTTGAAGGAAGATATTTGGATGCTTGACACATGACTTTGGGAAGCCTTACTACCCTCCTACATCACCAACGACCTTCTCCTAGTGCCAAAACATCCCCTAAAGGGGTGAAGTCCTTGTAAATTAGGGTTTTATTTGTGCAAAAAGTGAAATTTTAAGTGAATTGTTTAATATTACTTTGTTAAGGGGCAAGATTAGGGTTGTTGACCCCTAATCTTGTGGTTTACTCCTTAATTTATGGACAAGTCACTTTGGTGACATTTTGTATAAATAAGAGATCATAAGATCTCATTTTAACATAACTCTCCCTCATTGTGAGAAGTATTGGTCTGAAATTTTCGCTACACTTAGCTCGTTTTGTCTCTTGTGCACTTGTTTATGGCTATACTGATGAATGGTTGATGGAGGAGTGAGGCACTAGCCTTGTATAATGTTTTCTAACTCTTATGGTGGATTATCTTGGCATTTCTCTTGATCTTGGTATGGTCTTTTACTATTATGCTATCATTTTTTCAAGTCAAGGATTGTTGTGCTAGGAGCTAGGTGAGAAGTATAAGGGCGTACACCCCCACCATAGTCTTCATCATTTTATGCTTCATCTCATTGATTATACAAGGGTTTGCTAAGAGAAGTATAAGGGCATACACCCTCTTAGCTTAAACCCTAGCTAGAGAAACTTGCCTTGGGAAGTAAAAGGGCTTACACCCCCAAGGAGGTAGCTTCTCTAGCTCTTTGTTTATTTGACTCCATTAACTCAATAGTAAAGACACTAGTCATATATTTTTTTGTATTGGAGATTAAAATCATTGCCTTGGGAAATGCAATTTTTTATCTTTTGAAAGGTTTTTTGCTTGAAGTTGGTTTGCCTCATTGAGAGGAGTCTTCCCCTACAAGGGTGTCCTCTCTCTCCCATTACTTTGCTTGTTGTTACAAACCCTAACCTACAGCCATTAGAACTGATCTAACCTAGATAAACTACTAGCCATACTCTTAAACTAACCCTAAACTAGCTCCTAAAATTTGTTCACTTACTCTACTAACTAGGGCGCATCTTTTGAGCTAACTGTTGGCATATTTTGATGATGTAATTTATTGATATAAGTGACTGAAAGCTACATCCATAAGGCTGCAATTTTCTGCAAAAAATACATGTTTACAACAGCCATCTTCTCTTGCTTCTTAAGTGTCATTTCTCTGCCTATATTCATTGTTAATCTTGATGCTGATTTATTTAACTAGTTTAGATTTTTGTATGCTGATTTAGATACTTTATTTGCTAATATAAACTGTCATCTACTGCTGCAAATTAGGGACAGCAAGCTTAATTTGTTGATCCATACTAACATATATCATTTCAAGTTGGATTTCCTTGTGTCTCGAGCAGGTACAATCATCCGGAGAAGTACTATACCTGTGGGACAACAATCACTTGACTTACAAGTTATCTCTTGTCACCTTTCATTCCACTTAGACTTGACCTCTAGGGGTTTCACTTCCATTTCTCTCCGTCTCCATCTCAATCCCCCTAGAGTCACCAGGATCACCTCCCTAGAGTGACCCAATCACCCTTGAAGTGTTGGACCTACATCGAGGTGAAATTGGGTGTAGAATTCCCAAGTTGTAGCACTTGCTTTGTGGTTGGGTCCAACCTACAACTTGCGCTATAACACTTCCTATATTCATACAACATAACAGCAATTACAAAACTGCAAATTCAATTATATTAGTATTTTCAACATTTTTCATGATTCAAAAGGACTCAATCCATCTTGAAATTGAAATTGTACCTGCCTTCTGCCTTAACAGCCACTTTTATTAATTCGAAATATCAATTGGCGTTTGAGGTAGTTCAACCAGTTATAGTTTACTCAACATAACTAACTTAATCTTTAACGTAAAGGCATTGGAATTATCAATAGGAGTTTTGATTTAATAGGGGATTGGTGTGGGTTTTGACAAATGACAGTAAATCCCAGAGTGCAATAATAGGGTTTCTATCTCCATATTTATTTTTCTTTTCTTGCAACATATATATGATGATATTGCCATAAATAATCAAACTACGTTCAATTCCAGCCAATCCAATCCAAACCTGAATGTATGTGTGAAGGAAGTAATAGAATGAGCCTACCTCTACCTCTGAAAGAGAAGGACGGACAGGATCAGAATCGCGAAAGTTGAAGGGGGTGTGATTGTATGGACAAGGCGTCCTGCCTTGTTTGTCGTCCATTGACACAACAACAATCGCAGCAGCAGAAGAAGCAGGTGATGATTACTCCCACGCTCCACTTAATTGTTGCTTTAGTCCTCCCTGTGAATGTTTAATTAAAAACCCATGTGCAGGGAAGAGGCGGGACGAGGGCGCTGCTATCGTTTGACATTGCGCCGTCTGCTCCTGTCCCACGTTACACTGTGGAATTCAATTCCACCTTCAAAACCGATTCGAAAAGCGTCAGTTAAGGTTGAGGATAATATGTTTTAAGGTTTATGGGTTTACACTTACAGATACAATACACTAGCGTTCAAAGCAAAGCTACGGCTAAGCAAGATAGTCCGTGTTTTTTTCGACTCAGCAAACAATAATAGTTTATAATATATGTATACATGAAATTATGAAATTGTTAATTGAATTTAGTTCGAGTGATTATGTGATTAAGTATCATTTTTTGAACAATTAAATTTTATTTTCTAATAAAGTTATGTGTTTTTATAGGTTCTTTTTTAATAGTTTATAATATATGTATACATGAAATTATGAAATTGTTAATTGAATTTAGTTAGAGTGATTATGTAATTAAGTATCATTTTCTGAACATTTAAATTTTATTTTCTAATAAAATTATGTGTTTTTATAGGTTTTTTTTTATCTTATTACTATTCTCAAAATAAAAGAAAAGGTTAACGGAATTTCCAAATCATATATTATGCAAAGAAAAATAATAATATATATTAAAAAAGGTATATATATATATGAAACAAATAACTAATTCTATATGTATATAATAATAATATATTTTTAAAGTCACTATCATATACATATCATATACATAAGTCTCTCTTCTTGATTTGAACATAATCTCTAATCTTGTAAATTAGTTAAATTTATAAAACTATATATTTAATGCATCTTATTGAAAAATAAACAACATTAATACTTTTAATAATTTAATAGACAAAATATATATATAAACAAAGTTTAATAATTTTTTAAATATGTTATTTAAAATTTGTAAATTTTAATATGGAGTATTAAAAGTGTCTAGTTGTGGATTATAAAACTATAATTTTTTTTACCAAAAATATTAAATATATCACCATCAAAGGATATGAAATCTATTTATTTTAAGTTTGAATAGTTTGTTTAACCATTAAGAAACTATCCTCCTATATAACTTAGATATAATTTATTTTGTTTTCAGGATTACATAATACCATTAAAGCAATGTATTTATTAATCTATTAAAAAAAATATGATTGTTTAGTTTGTTGTAGAGAAGTGATAGATGAAAGTTAGAAGGGAATGAAATTTGTTCATCTTTGAAACAAATAGATGTGTGTTAGCAATTGATTGGCCAATTTGAAAGCATTGTTTACATGAGTAATTGTAGAAGCATGTCTCACGATAGTACTTAAAATTTATATAACAATGATAAGATGTAATATAATTATGTTTTTTCTTTTTCCAAGAAAAAAAATTGCTCAAATTATATTAGTCATATAATTTTTTTTACATCTTTCGGTTCATAATCAGGATTCTCTAAATTCTCAAAAACTGGCATAATCATCACAATCCAAAACCATACAAAAAGTAGCAAAAACACATCACAAAATCCCATTACACAAAAACAAAGAAATGCCCTTAATATAATCATATTTTTTCATTCCTTAGAAGATATGATTTCAAAAGATAAAATAGTGAGTATCTGGAATTAATGAATGGTATTTATAATAGTTGTGCACTTTTAAATGAATGAAAGTAGTTTTACTTTTTAAACAAATAAGAGATCATCATATATAGTTCTGAGAGGTTTTCATAATTAATTTAATGACAATTTTCTATTGAGTAGTTATGTATTTCGGAAATCCTATAAAATGTCAATATTGTGTATAGTGTTTATAACCTACAATCTAAATGGGGAACTTTTACTATGATATCTAGTAGATTCCATGCAAGAGGAAGGATATGGTTAACCTAGAGGTGTATTAACTCAACATACTCAGAATAAATAAAATTATGTCTCAAAATTTTATGTCGTGGAAGTGTAAATGGGATACAACCGTGTTAAGTAAATATCAAACAAAGAAAAACACACCCTCTCTTGTTATCGGAGGACTTCATGTTGGCTCTAAAGAGGTGGAGGTAGATGACTGACAATAATTATGACGGTGAAAAAAGTGTATGTGGGGGGGCGAGGGGGGTTATTATTTCCAAGCTTTAAATTTGAGAAAGTAACAATCATGTGAACCCTTATGTGACGGTATGGTAGCTTCTCCACCACATGAGAATAAAAGATGGTATGTTTGACATTAAGCCAATTATTATTTCATTCCTAAACAATGTGTTCACATAGTTTCCATTGATGGTTTCTTCATCAAAAACCCCTCTACACATCCATAATTAAATGGTTATGTCTCTCCCAGCATGTTATTCTCTAAAAATCTCCATTGTTGGGTTTTACTCTATTATGCCCCATCACCTATGGGTGTACTTGTGACTGGGCTTAATGGTACCATTCATGGATCTGTTAGGGCCCAAGTTTAGTTGATGGGCACCAATCTCACCACTGCAGTATACTTTAGTTTCTCCATTGGGTAATGAACTAAAGGCCTATGTACAATCAATGATTGCTTGATCAGGTTAATGAAAGTAGGGTGGTGTTATCACCCCCACAAGGGTTCAAGTCTCTCAATGACACACTCGTGCTCATGCTTGTGTGCACATGTACTTGTGAAAATGGATGGGGTTAAGTGCAATTCCTAGGTGACTTTGGCAAAATAGATACCCCCCACTCAAGACTTATTAACTGAGCGAGAATTACATCACATGCAGGACATTTTTGTCCCAATGTTAAATCTAAAATAAAGTAGTTGTTGCTTGATCGTGTTGACTGGAAGCTTTCTATCAAAAAAATGCCTACATATATCCATATGCAGCTATAAAGAACACTCATATGGATTTGTAGGTCACTAGGCAACTTCAACTATGCTACAAGAATGGCTTATTATGTCCTCTAGACTAGCACGCATATCCACCATTAATGTTGTCATCCGCACATCCCATTACTTTAGTAGCATCACATTTAACTAGCCATGAGTCATATGCTATGGTCATATCAATATTATGCATGTTAGTCATTGTCTTTCTACGAGTAAGCCACTACACCATTATGGCCAAATGTTGTTCATGCACCAATTGGGATACACTCAATCATCATTGCATGAACACCACAATACATAGAATCCTCAAATAAAGCCATGGAGTCTTATCAATGATGGGCTTGAAGAATTCATGATCCAATCAACCTCAGTCTTCAAGTCCATAGATACACAATTTTATTGAGGGGGATGAAAACGCGATCTATTTGAATGAATTTGAGGAATAGGAAAGCCTTCAAAATACTATCCAAATGCAACCATGAATTCCATTTCCATTGCAGTGATACACGGCTACAATCTAACTCCAACTACCCTCTTTGGAAAGCTAATATTATGAGTCATGGAGTTGAAAATACCCATTTTATCTACAATGAGATATTGATAAGTTCAATTGATCTACAAAACAACATGAATGCATAAATGGCTTATAATAATCGATCTAGTTTAGAAATTACTTAATAAGTTCAAGGCTAAGATGAATCTATGTTAATAATAAATTATAAAAAGTGAATTGTTTACTAAGAAAGTTAGGAAATGTTTATTTTATTAAAATCCATGATAAAATGCTTCAAAGTTAAGTAAGATAAGGCAAATACTTAGGACAAGGACTTTGGTTCGTGCTCTATTCTTAGAATACTTAAGAATTCACAAAATGGGGGTACAAATATCCCATCTAGGGAAACCTTTCCCTATTAACATGTCTTCTTCTTGACTACCATAAAATAATGGTTGAGTGGTTGAGGGAGGAGTGGGCGGTTGCTAGCCACTTTGTTCCTTTTGTTTGTAGACTTCCCTTTATGCAAATGCCCACTATTGCTTCACATTTTCCAACAAACTCCTTGGGATATTGGTTTGTGGACCTTGTATTGTCACTTTTCTAATGAATGGATTTTTATGGTCTATTGAAGGTCGATTGGGGCATTTCTCTACTACAGTCATGATGGTTTCAGGGCCCTCATTATGTTTTTTGCGCTTGGCTAGTGGTGGGTTCTTTGCAACTTATTGTGGCCATGGGGTTTTCTTCTAGTTTCAAGGGTCTATTTGATTGGTTTGATTATGGTGGTGCTTTTGGGTCTATGCGGGTTTCCTTCAGTGCTTCTCCTTCTCGAGTGGCATCTTCCATGCGTGGGGCGATCTCATCATTGTTTTCAGAGCTAATTTGGTTAGCTAGTGAAGGGGGGTTGAGTTTTTTCTACGCCTTTTTCATTAGCATTTGTGGTAGGAATCCTTGCGGTTTCGACCCTATGGCCCTCAACATGTTTTGATCTTTAGTATTGGCTCCTTTTTTCCCAACTGGAACTTAGTTGACTCCCAATTCACTCACCCCTATGTGGGTTCAGTTCTTGGGTTTCATTTTGAGTAGATTACTTGGTATTAGCGTAGGTAGAACCTTACTTGCTAGAGCCTCTGAAAGCTTCTTGGTGGCACTCAAGTTACTTGTCAGTAGTTTTTGCTTTTGTTGTTTATGTCTATTGTTAGGGTTCTACCCTTACTTTCCTACTCTGGGGATGTTTAGGAGTCGGTTAGCCATTATATGAGGCCATTATCTTTGAATAAGGCCCATTAGATAGTTAGTGAATAGTTACCTAATGCAAAAGGGTCATCATTATTAAATAAGGCCCACTGGGTGGTTGGTACTTGTTAATAATGGGACCACAATTAGTTAGGGTTTTTGCTATTGAGAAACTCTATATATAGCTAGAAGGTTATTAATGGTTGTCAAGTATTGTTATTATAATTGGAACTCTGCTCATACAAGGTTACGCCTCAAAGGGGCTTGTGAACATTGCTCACTCTTTTGGAGATCTTCAATACAAGGGTTATAACTACGTAGCTTTGTTCTTATTCATTATTATATTTTCTTTACCACACTTGATTTCTCCAACTCTTGTTGATATTCTGCTAATATTGTTGTTTGATCACATTACAAGTGGTATCAGAGCTTTCCTGAGCTAGCACACACCTATATTTTAGAATTTTTTAGGCTAAAGACATGTTCCAATGTCTTTAAATAACACAAAGATCTATCGTTAAGCAAGTAAACCTTAGGTCAAGGAAGAATACAAGCAAGAAATACACGTGGTGTCACTTGGTTGGACACTCTTGTAAACCATGTTGGTACCCCTTTGAGTAGTACAACACCATACAACACATGTATAGGAACTTGTCTTCCACATATCCTATGGCATATTGGAAGCCATCTAAGCGCACCTACAACCAACCTTGCATAAACCTATTGGTCATCTTGTTGCTACAATACATTGAGAACAACACTCAAAGAGATCACTCTCTAGTAGCTAGGAATCATGTAGTGTGGATAAGGGTATGATATATCCTCCTTAGTTAGCGCCCTAAGAGATTAGGTTGAGTACTACTATTGGTGATCCAGGAGGATCCTTAGGTCTAGAAAATGCTCAAAAATAAAAGTTCTCAGAATTGGACAAAACCAATTCCATTGCGTATGTCTCGTCGTGTTGATTTTGGCCATATATTTACTTCCTCAAATGGACACCGTATGCGAAAGTTATCACACTCTGATGAAACTCCTAAACAGGCAAAAAGTCAACGATGAGGTTAGCATGACGTCATCATGTTGACATGGCATTGCCTAGAGGTGATATGTGGCAGCTGATCGTACAGTGACGTGGCAGAGGATTGGCTTGTTGACTGGGTAGGTGTGGTAAACGTGGTCCAATCAACACTTGACAAGTGTCACCATTGTGGACTAATGTAATGGTGCCATGTGGCACCCCTTTATTAGTCATTGTTGTAAAAGGTATTTGGATTCCATCGGAGTCGAACCCGTGACCTCCGGGCGTGGGGGAAAGTCTTGGCAGGGCCGGGCTACCAACCCACCTGCAATAGTTCTTACTACCTAAAGCCTAATTTAATTATTTGAATTAACACTAAGTTTTGGGCGGAGGTGGAAAGGGTTGGGGTCTAGCCCCAACCCACGGTCTTGTTACATGTCCATACACCCACAACTCATCACTCGACGCTATACACCATGCAACAAGGTTAAGGTGCGAGGGGGGCACCATAATGGGCACCTACCACCATATAACCCGGAGCATAACCAACAGAGAGAGTCAATCAGTGGGGAGCTTATCCCGTTTGATCAGACCGTGGGTCCTATGCATGTGCCAAAGAACCAGGAGCTAGTGGAGGAGGGGTCAACGCGCAACACCCTTATGGGTTGGCGCTTGGCCATATGGACCATACGACCATGCAATAGGGGCGCGCACCCAGCCTTTAGGGGCTTAATTAAATTTTTATAACGGAGTGGTTATTTTACTGTAGTTTTGGCCCAGATTAGGCCTTTTTGGAGATTTCTTGGCCATTTGGAGGGGGATTTGATCCCAAAAAGAGGTCAGATCTTTGTGGGAAGTTGGGTTTCCATAACTGAGCCTAAAAACTATATAAACCATGCCTTTTGGGCTTGTGAGGGTACTTTTGTATTGCAGGGAATGTGAAGAGCAACTTGAGCATAAGGCCCATTTCTCATGTTTTGAGGGGCATTGAGTCATGTTTTGAGAGGAAATAGTTGAGGCATGTGTGCATCTGCACAAGGAGGTCTTGTACAACAGATCAGAATCCTGTTTGTAACAACAAAGAGCCATTGTAAAGAGAACTTGAGCATAAAAGATCAATAAAGTGGTCCTCCACTTGGAAGCGGGCCTGGAGACATAGCCACACATTGGTGAACTCCATTAACAAGTTCTTTGTGTCTATTTATCTTTCTTCTTGTTATTATCTTCTCTTATTTTCAACATGGTTAATGATGGTTGAACTCTTTAATCATTCATGAGCATCAAATTAATGTCATTTTGTTATTAATACCTTTCATTTTTGGATCAATTGGAAACCCATAAGTATATCATAAATCCATAGCACCTAATACTCATTTGTCCTTAGGACCCTACAAACCCTAACCTTTGTAGCATAGGAAACAAGATTTCCTACATAAATTGGACTATCAAGAATTGGGGGATTATGTCAACGTAATAATACTTAGTTGGGAGTAATACTACTACATGAGTAAGACTCTGGAAAAAAAGGTCTAGGTCCTAATAGTACCCTTGCAAGAGAATTATCTCAATAGACTCCTTGTACGAAACTAATCATCATCATAGTACCACTCTCAAGAAACCATTTTTTAGTGGACCCAACCACACACATGTGGGAAACCTATCTCAAAAGAGTCCTTTCGAAGTGTTAATTGCATTGCTTCAACTCTCCAATAACCCTTTCTATGGACCCAATGACCCATTCCTAAGATCGTATTTATGGACATGGATTCCAAGATCATTGAGTTGTACAACAAAATCGATTGACTTGAAGTTAATCTCAAAACCAATGTCTCCTCCCAAGTCTCCCAACTTGAATCTAAGCTAGAATCCAAGATTGATGACCTCCAATGTGATGTGTGAGGCATCTACAACCAGTTAGTATTCTTAACAAAGGAAAGGGGGTATTTGGTTAGATTTGTGAAAGAAACCAAAAATGTGTGAATTTTCCAATGGTGGAAGGCATAGTCATGATTTACACTTCACCAAAACTCAAAACAATATGTAGTGTAAATATCCCAAAGTAGATATGAATAAGTTTGATGAGTTTGACCCCACTAGTTGGGTTACTCAAATGAAACATTGTTTTCCCTTTATCAAATTATTGATGACATGGTGAAACCTAGAGTGGGAGTATTATACCTAGACCCATAAAGATATCAATGGAATAAGAAAGCCTATGGAGGTTAAATTGCCTAGAGCTAGTTTGTGAAAGCAATCTATGCTCGTTTTGACATAGACCATCACAACTTAGTTATATTAACCAAGTTGTGCCAGACACGAATAGTAGAACATTTATAGTGCATTTTGAGTCATTGAAAATTTGCATAGAGGGCCTAACTGATTCTTTTTTTAATGAATGCTTTATCAATGGTCTTGAGGAGGAAATTAGAGCACAAGCCATATTGCAGTGTGTTGCTACTTGGTTGGATGTCACTTGGTGAGCTTTAGAGGCATGAACTATTGTATATGCATAGATAAAAAAAACATTCTTTATGTCCCACTCTCACCCTCCTATGGAATCTACAACCATTTCCCCTCCTCAACCCTTGAAAGTCCACAAGTTGTCCCCAATAGAAATGGTAGAACGCTAATGCCTCAAACTTTGTTATAATTGTGATGAGGGTATTTTCATGGGAAGAAATGTAAGGAACGAGAATTATTTCAAATTTATGTGTACCAACCATACCATCTCTAGGAAAGTTATGAGGAAGCCACCCCTGAGTTAGGATTAACAAAACCTACACCTCCTCATTAAGATGAACCCACTCAACAACCACCTCAAGTGGAACCCTTAATTTCTCTCCATGCTTTTTTAGGTATTTTATCCCCCTTGTGGTGTTATTTATTAACAAATTGAAATATATAGAGAAGAAATAACATATTTAACCCTAATTTACTGCAAAAAAGACAGATTCCAGCCACAATAGCCAAGTAAAGAACCAAAATAGTACGAAAATGTTATATCTTTATTAATGGAAGCGATGTTCACTTGCCTCTTCGAGAGGGAAACCTCTAGTTGAACAAAGCTCCAATTACAAATAACTTCACGAAACATGTCATTAAATTGCTACTACATCTTGATACAATACTATCTACCTCCTAGGAACATTCTAAAGAAGGAATTTTCTAGTAGGCACAACCTTTTGGTGATCCTTTCTACATTTATTTCTTTCACACTACTACATGGGCCTTATTTACTAGAGATGGCCACCATACATAGAAACGCATAACTACATATCTATCTACTCAGGGGGCTAGGGAGGTTAGGACCCTAACATCCNCCCCCCCCCCCCCCCCGCCTTAAAAAGAAACATTGTCCTTGAGGTTGGAGATGAGGGAATTGTTGAAGGATCGTTATTGGTTCCTATGTGGCATCCTTAGGTTGTGTGTTCTTCCATTATACCAGGACATCCTAGATAGTGCACTAGTAGATACAACACTCTCTTTCATCAAGGACTACCTTGGGATGCATCCAAATGGAACCTTCTTCATCCAATTCAACAAGGCGTGTTTGAACACAACAATTATATCCAACCACTTTCTTTAAGTGGGAGACATGAAAGATTGGATGTATTTTAGAGTGGCTAGGAAGTTATAATATCTAATCCACTAGTCCAATATGTTTGAGGATCTTATAGGGGCCACAAAACTTTGGATCAGGCTTCTAGTGGTGATTGTCTTTGAAGAAGGTCTGCTTATAAGGATGTAGACAAATGAACACCCGATCCCCTTCTTCAAAATGGAATTTGAAGTGATATTGATCAACTTGTTCCTTCATCCTATTATGAGCCATGACTAGATTATCTTTGAGAGTGTGTAGAATGTCGGGCTGAGCTAAGAGGATTTTGTTGACCTTTTGTACCTTAGAGACCCTTGGGAAGTAGGATAGCACTGATGGGGGATTTTGGCCATAGATAACCTCAAAGGGGTTCATTCAAGTGACACCATGATAAGTTGTATTATACCACCAATATGCTAGATGTAACGATCAAACCCATTGGGATTGTCATTTTGGAGTAACACGCCTCAAATATGCTTCAAAATACTTGTTGAAAACTTCAGTCTGACCATTAGTTTGGGGGTGACAGGCAGTGCTAAGATGCAATTGAGTGCCTTGGAGCCTAAATAATTCTTACCATAGATTGTTAGTGAAAGTGGGATCATGGTCCATTACAAGAGATTGCGACATCCCATGTAGCTTAAAGATATTATCCACGAAGACTTGAGAAATTGTGGGAGCTTTAAAATGGTGTTGTAGAGCACAAAAGTGAGCATATTTGGAAAGGTGATCAACCACAACCATGATGACAGACTTATTGCCATATTTGGTCATCCCCACAATGAATCCTATATAAATTTCAATCCATATCGCGGGCGGAACAGGTAAAGGTTCTGGTTCACCGAGGGTTTTCATTTTTCACCCTTGTGTCACTGACAAAGGTCACATTCTACCACAAAAGTGTGGATTTCCTTCTTCATGTATTCCCCAAAAAATGAACATTTGATCCATTAATATGTTTTATGAAAGCCAAAATGACCTATTGTTGGAGATGCATGGAGTTTAGATAGTACTATTGATTTAAAGGCGGACTATTTTCTCAAATACAAATGCCCTTTACAGTGAAGCTCTTCATTATGTCAAGTGTAGCCCTGAGATGCATGGGGGGTCGTTTGAAGTTGTGGGATCAGGTGGTTAATTTTAGAATCTGTGAACCATTCCTTGCGAACCTCATTCATTCAATCCATTATGATTAAGGAGAGTGAAAGATAGACCCTTCATATTCATGTTTTCTAGAGAGAGCATTTTCTACCACATTCTCCTTGCCCTTCTTATAAATGATCTCATAATCATATCCCAACATTTTGGTGACCCATTTATGTTTCTTTGGGTACAAAATCCATTTCTCCAAGAAGTATTTCAAGCTACGATGATCAATTTTAATCTAGAATGTTGTTCAAGTAGGTAGGGACACTAGATATCCACTTCATGTAAGATAGACATCATTTCCTTTTCATAGGTGGATTTTCTCGAGTGTCATTCACAAAGTTGTTTGCTAATAAAGGCCAATGATCTTCCATGTTGCATGAGGAGTACACCAATCCCTTTACCAGAGTCATCACATTCCAAAACAAAAGTCTCAATGAAGTTTGGTAGAGCAAGTACTAGGGTTGTACATATTGCATTATTCAAATCCTGGAAGGCCTAATCTACTACTTCATTCCAACTGGAAGCATTTTTTTTAAGCAGGTTGGCGAGGGGAGCAACAATATTTCCATAGTTCTTGACAAACTTTCAATAGTACCTTTTGAGACCAAAAAACCTTGTAAACTTTTAAGAACATTAGGATGCGGTCAATCCTTCATTGCTTCAATTTTCTTTGGGTCCATGTACACCCTCGTGACTAACAATAATACCCAAACATTCTAATTCAGAGACACCAAAGAAACATTTGGACCTCTTGAGAAAGAGTCGATGATGAGAAAGTAGTTGTAAGACCTGAAATGGGTGACATGGGCATGCAAAGTTTTATTGTAGATGAGCATGTCATAAAAAAGATGATGACAAACTGATGAAGAAAGGGTTGAAAGATGTGGTTCATGAGACTCTAGAAGGTGGAAGGTGCATTGCAAAGGCTAAATTTCATCACTAATAGCTCATAATGACCTTCACCTATGTGAAAAGTAGTTTTGGGAATATCAACCTCCTCCATGCGAATTTGGTGATAGCCACAATGAAGATCAAGTTTGGCAAATAATTGAGTGTCTTTGAGCTCATCCAAAAGATCGTCAATGAATGGAACAAGGAACTTATGCTTGTCGATTATTTTGTTCAGAGTGTGAAAGTTAGGACACGTGCGCTAAGTGCCTTCTTTTTTGAATACTATGACAATTGGTGAGAACTAAGGATTGGTACTAGGGCGAATGACACCAGCAGATAACAACTCCTAAACTATTTTTTCAATTTCATGTTATTGGGAAAATGGGTGACGATAAGGGCATACATTGGGTGGGAAGCTACCTAGTATGAGCGGAATAGAATGATCATGTGAATTATCAGAAGGTGGGAGGCCTTGGTGAGATTCAAACATTGAGTGATGTTTGGCCAAGACTGTAACACCTTGTTTTCCCTAGTATGTAAATTTATGTCTAAATGTCGCCACGAGTCATGGTTGGTATGTTTGGTGTTTTGGACCTTGATGAACAATTAAAATGATAAATTCATTTTGATGAAAATTAAAAGAAATTGTTGATGGGTGGAGCACTTACACATAAATGATGCCATGAGAGGGACTGATGAGGGGGAACCCTTACTAGTTGAGATGACTTTGCGAGGTAGTACCCTGTTGAATTTAAAATATTCAAACCCAGAACCATCCTATGTCCTAACAAATTTATTTACCGATCAAGCTAGTGTTTGGGTGGTCCTCCTTAGAAATCAATGAGAGAATGGGCAGATTACCCATCTGGAAGTTTCTTATTTGAGCCATGAATTTGGGGGATTTGACCACAAAATCTTGCTACATTAGGCAAGAAAAGGGGGAAAATCGCGGATAGAGGAGATAAGACACACCCAAATGGGTCTAGGGACAAAATTTGAGTGGAGAAGAGTGTGTAAAAACTCTATGGTTCTTAGAAAATAGAGGGAAGTGATCTATTTGAGGGATTTGACCACAAAATCTTGATGCAGAAGGCAAGAAAAGGGGGGAAATCGCAAACAGAGGAGAGAGGACACACACGAATGGGTCTAGGGACAAAATATGAGTGGAGAAGAATGTGTATAAACTCGTTGGTTCTTAGAAAATAGAGGGAATTCAAGTTCTATGTGATCTAGGTAAGAAAAACAACAAATACATTCTCTAAACCAAGCTAATAAATGGGACTGCGAATTTTGGGTATTTAGCTATGCAGGCTAACTGTTGTGACTTCTCGAGTCAAGTTCAGGCCCCCTTGCTTAGTGGAACTGGGATATATATTGATAAATTTTGTTGGTGAAGGAGAGTGGTCATCATCATTTTGCTTTTGTTAATGAGTGAGGATTTCCCTTATGGCATCAACTTTTGGCTAGGGGGTGGCCAGCTGTAAGGATAGACAAAACACAATTGTGCCTATAGTTGGGTGGAAAGAGGCTCACCTATCAATATTTGAAAATCTACTTTTAACTCTCAAATAAGTGTTTCGGTAATTTGCATATGCCTTCATAAGTTTCTTATTGCTATGGAATTTGTACTTTGGTTTATGAAGAATTGAGATTTTGTTCAAGTAGTAAAATATATTGCTTCTTATGCATGGTTGATTGTAAAATCTGAAGAGAGTTGTGTAAAGGTATATTCAATTGTTTTTCTTTGACTATTTCTACCTTTATATATTTTTGTAAGAAATTATTTGTAACTCTGAGTAAGAGCAGAGTGCTAGTTGGGAAATTGCAGCTCATATGTGTGAATATAACCCATGAGTTAGAAGTGATGACTAAGTTGTCAGAGTCTTCACAGAACATCTGAATTTAAGAATGAATAATCTCTATTACATTAAAGATTGACCATAACTTTGGTCTCATAAGCTTAGGATAATTAGTAGAGAGGCCAAGGTATTTTAACACGAGGAATATGTAAATCAAATGAAATTAGGAATACGTGCTTTGTGTTTAATTTTATGTCTTGGTAAGAATGAAATCCTTACCTAGTTTTTTGTGTTTAATTTTATGTGTTTTGTGTTTAATTTACTTTTGAAGGAAAGAATTTCAAATGAATCTCTCTCTCTCTCTCTCTATATATATATATATAATTGAAAATTAAGAATAGAAATTCTTATATTAAAAACTATGAATTTCTATTATGTGCACGAGAAATGGAGAATCTCATATTTTGTCCCTCTTATGGGCAAGGAAATAAATGTTGCAAAGTCTACCAGTCTTAAGAATTTCTCACCGCATAGAGGTCTCTATAATCCCAAGAAAAACCATTGTTAATGCATTTTCTTTGTTTTATTTAATTTCCAATGCCTAGAATTATTTCCCCTTTTCCCCCACCTTTATAAAATATTTTTTTATTAAACTCCCACCAGAGTTTTCGGGCACTGGGAAGTCAAGTTTGAAAGATACAAGTGCTATATAAAATCTTCGATGGCTGATTACTAAATTAAACATAATATGAGATATATTTTTAGCAAACTTCTACCGAGATGGCGGGTGTTGGATAATGGAAAGGTCAATGGATGCATGTGATAAGCGTCTCCACCTAGGTCGACATAAAAATAAATAAATATTTAATTCCTCATCGAGATGTCGCACACTAGGAGAACATGGAAGGAATGTGTGGTTGGTGCGTGATAGTTTCGGGGGTCGATATGGCCAATGTAATGACCTTTTAAAATAATATATTAAATGGAAACCCAATAAGGATGTCGGGTATTAGGGACTGGGAAATGAACGAGCATGGAATAAATAATTTACCAAGGGTCGATATGGCCGACGTAACCCTTCTTAAAATAATAATGTTATATAGAGACTCCACCGTGATATCAGGTACTGGAAGTTTGAACCTTACAGGTGCGTATGAGAAGTTAAATACCCGAGGGGCGGTATAAGCTTATTGTAAAAATTAACATAGTAATATCGGGTGCATATTTTAATTTATTAAGATAACTATTATTAATTCCTCTATTGGAATATCGAGTCTCGAGTAAATACCAAGAAAGGTAATTTTGTCATTTACCTAGTGTTAAGTAAATCCTCAATATTACCAGGCCAGTAAATTTGACTAAGCAAAAATGTCATTACATGGTATATTAAATTTATGAGGTTTAATTACCATTAATGAGGATTAAATAAATAAAATATGAAGGATGGGGATTTTAATGTAATATTGATTAATTAGCCTAATAAGGTTATTAAGCGATAAGCGTGCCAATCTGCATGTGCCACGTGTCAAGCCAAACGGTGGGTCCAGATTGGGTCACGTGTCTAGGGTGCTAGTTGGACTATCGATGTATCACCCATCAGAAGGTTGTGATGTAGTGGTGTTGGATTAGGCTGATACCCAATGGGTCAATATCGACATGTTAGGTATCAGTTGAGTGTAAGTCAATGGTTTTGGGGATGAGTCGATACCCGGTAGGCCAATGTTGACATGTCAGGTATCGATAGAGAGAAGTTAGGAGGTGTTGAGCATGGAAGGGTCGATAGGTCGGGGGCCTCGACAGATAGATTACCACGTGGGTGTCATGTCACTAGCCATGTCAACAACCACTTATACGTCATATGGATCACGTGAATGCGACATGGGTTCCACGTGGGCATGAGAGGGTTTCGTCGGTAAGGCCTGGAACTTTAGGAGGCCATAACTTTTGATCCAGGGCTCGGATTTGAGCTTAATTACAATCGTTGGAAAGCTCTTGTTGAACAGAAGACGACGATTCCCTTGAGAAGAGGCTTCGATATGGTTAAGGGAAAGCAAAATTTTGATACCCCACCCCTTTAAGAGAACCTAAGGGGTGGGTAGGTGAAAAATACTAACTACATGTGAGGATTGATTCTTGAGAAGGTGTCTTAAAAGCGTAAATGACAAGGAATCGAGCAACTATGCTAGAATGCCCTTTTCAAGAAGTTTTTTTGTATGGTGGGAGCTAATGATTTTATGAGAACTGACTGTGATTCATTAGAAAGTGTAGTAATGCCCCTCTTGTTGGAAACTCATGTATAACTCATGGAAATCCATGGTGATGGGGCCTAGTTTCCTTAACCATTCAACACCCAAAACAATGTCACAACCACCCATTTCAATAGAAAATATGTGGGTTTTCTAGGAATAATCATTCATTTGAATCTACACATTTTCACAATGACCCACACATTTCATGGAACCTCCATTAACAATCATGATTTTGAAGTTGTTTACAGTATGGATATAGTAGTGTGCTTCTTGGGCTACCCATCAATCAATAAAGTTATGGGTGCTACCTTTGTTTATTAAGAGAATGACTTTATGATGTTTAATGTAGCCAATCAATTTGAGGGTTTAGGGAGTGTAAATACTAGCCAAGGCATGTAGGGATATTTGGGGTTCCATGTCAGGCTAATGAGAGGGAGGAATGTCTTCAACTAGTGGAGGAAGAGGTCCTCTTAGATGACCACAAATGATTTTTTCTCCTTGCATTTATGCCTAGGAAAATATTTATTATCACAATTGTAGCAGAGACCTTTAAGTCTGCACTCTTCCAGTTCAACATGGGTTAACTTTTGGATATCAAGAGGAGGAGACAAATGAGAGGGATTGGTGGGATGGGGGCAAGGAATTAAGGATGGTTTTTCAATTCGAGCAGTCACCACCTTTTATGGCTTCCTTAGCTCTTTTAGAGACTTCTAACTAAGTAGTACAATGAGCCATTAAGACTTGGGCTTATATCTCTTCCATTAAAACACTAATAAAGAATTCCATGAAGAAGGTATCTAACATGCCTGTTGAGACTTGAAATTGACATTCTTATTACCCTATTTTACTCTTCACCTATACCTTTTTGGACCTACCTAAAGCTTGAGTGAATGACAAGAACGCTACCAATTGCTAGTAATAAGGTCATAAGGTAAAGTATGGTTAATTCATGTATTTTGTGGTTTATTGAGTTAAGGAATTAAATATTTCATGTACTAATGCTTGATTTGTGAATCTTTGACCCCTAGATATCTAGCATTCCTGTACCAGCTCTGTCATGATCGGGTACCTGCGCACCAAGATTGCTGCTATCTGATCTGGTACCAAACGCGTCCAGTACTAAATCTTACCTATGGTGATCTGGTACCAATGAACATGCTTTGTTGTGATCCGGTACCAATGAACACGCTCTGTTGTGATCTGGTACCAACGCCCATGCTCTGTCATGATCCGATACCACCTTTTGCGCCTTGTCGTGATCCATTACCATCTGCCTGTTACGATCCGGTACTGATATGGAAGAGCCTAATGCACTAAGTTAAGTGTCAGATCTCGCCTAAGTCAAATGGTGGATGTCTATTCGTTTATCAAGGTTATGATAAGAACAACTTGTTAATTGCCTCATTCTCATGCACTTTGTGTCATGAGGATGAAGCTAAAGATGTAACCGAATGATTAAACTTAAACATCTGATTGATTTGCAAATCACTTCGCCTCCTTGTGTTTCATGATGCAGACTATTAAATAGCCGTGGCAAGTATGGTAGAAGAGGAGGAGAGTTAGCGTATCATCAATATGTAAGCAACGTATGATAGTACATAACATATTTCTGAGTAAAGATTAATGGAAAGTCATTTTATCTCAATATTCTGATTATCTATGATTAAGAATGAGTTGAGTGGCTAAAAGAGAGTTTTGATTTTATGTTTTGAAGTGTGAGCGAGAGTATTGTGTGTGTTAAAAGCAAGCTTCGTATAGACTTCAGCAACTGACCTGTTGAAGCGGCAAGGGCCCACCACCCAACAAAGGTCTACCTCTTCGTAGATTATCATTAGTGTTTGTTTTCAATAGTATAGACAGTGAATTAGCTAAAGCTTTAACTCTGTTAGATGATAGCAATGTAGCTTAGATTAAGATTTCCATTTTAGAATTGCTTAGATCTTCAATTGCTCTATTTTTGCATATGCTTTGTTTTCTGTTCTCATGAATTTGATTTCCTTGAGTGATCATAGTTGTTGGCAGCAATAGTCAAAACTACTTGGAGAAGAACTAGTGAAGTTCATTGTGAACCACAGCAGAATCAACATATTGACTATTGAACTACCTATGCTATGTTGATTGATGTGTGATTTCCTTTCAGAAAGTGTGGATTGCATAATTAGTTTTCTGGGTCAAACATCAGAGTTGATCTATCAAACCAATTCCATCTCATACTTGCATGTGCCATAATGGAATAGATAGCCTCTCTGTGAAAGACAACCAAAGTGCACTGTAGTTTGCTATCTTGATTTGTTTCCAGCATACATAATCTAGTTTGATTCTATACTCGTGACATTAGGAATTACCTTTCTTACTGGTGTCTTGTAACTCTGTTGATTACGAATCCCGAATTGATAATTAATGAGTGCATTATATTAGACATATAAGTAGCACAAAATTTTGGCGTCGTTGTCGGGGAGTTGCAAACGGTAGGAAGTAATTTTTGGCTTAGATTGTTTGCATAAATTTTAATGTTTTAAAAGCTGCTTGAGGGAGGAGGATAAAACGTTTAAGACATGAGTGAAGAGCCACGCGGCCACTAGAGTGGGGTTCTCCGAAGCCAAGAAAAATTCCACCAACAAAAAATTCAAGGGGAGCCAACGAGGCTCCAAAAGGAGAACCTAAAAGGAAAGAATCAATATTGGGACAGGTAGAACGTGAGTCTGCTGAACATTTAGGATACACAAAAAATCCAGTTTATGAACCATCCATTAGTAGAATGGAAGAAGAAGAAGGAAATGCAACTACAGAGACTGAAATCTTGGATATTTCCAAAAACGTCAACATGAAGAATATCCCACTATCATCGTTACCCACTTTCAGAGGTATGCCAACTGAAGATCCAGATTTATTCTTATTTGAGTTTGACATATTATGTAGAAGCTATAACTACTCAGACGATGCCCAAAAACTTAAGCTTTTCCCTGCTACAATGAAAGATTCAGCCTTAAGATGATTCATGAGCTTAGGAGAAAATA
>ML777123.1:712991-766211 GCA_009831015.1 Picea engelmannii
TCAAGCCCAAGTAGTCATTGAACCATTCGAGAAATGGGCATTAGATTTTGTAGGGCCCATTAACCCTGCATCTAAAAAGAAAAAGTATATACTTGTATGCACTGACTATGTGACTAAATGGGTTGAAGCAAAGGCTTTACCGGATGCCAGTGAACAATTAGTGGTAGATTTCCTTTTTAATGATATCTTTACTAGATTTGGTGTACCGCGAGAAATTGTGACTGATCAAGGAACCCAATTTACCTCTCATCTAGTCAAAGTTGTTACAGAATAGTACCAAATCAAACACAGGAAATCTACACCCTATCATCCACAAGAAAATGGACAAGTAGAATCCACCAACAAAGTTATTGAGTCCATTCTTACCAAAACAATATAGCTGCACCACAAGGATTGGGCTGACAGATTATTAGAAGCCTTATGGGCTTATAGAATCACCTGGAGGAATACAACATGACATACACCCTATGAGTTAGTGTATGGGAAGCAGGTGCTTCTCCCCATAGAATTTCAGATCAAAACCTTCAGGACTGTAGTACAAGTTGGCATGAAATTGGATGAAGCCCAACAACAAAGACTCTTGCAGCTTAATGAGTTGGATGAAACCAGGCAAGAAACACTTCAAAGGACTACCCTCATTCAAGAACAAAGAACAAAATGACATGACAAGTATCTCAAAAAGAAAAATTTTCAACAAGGAGATTGGGCCCTATTGTATGACAACAAATTCAAGAACTTCAAAGGTAAGTTAACCACCCGTTGGATGGGACCTTACGAAATTGACACTATCTACGATAATGGTTCAATCATGATAAAGACAATTGATGAACAACAAACACCACTACTTGTGAATGGTCACCAGTTGTGAGTTTACAACAAACCTCTGTCAAAAGAAGAATTCCTGACTCGTATACTACATAATTCATACATGTAGATGATCAATAAGGAAGGAGATCCTCCTACTGACCCACATTGATTGATTGGTTTATTTGAAACTTTTTGTACATAGGTGTGCATCGAATTTTGTTAATAAGTTGAAGGTAACAAAATACCCTTACCTCCTTTTGTTTTACTTTCACAAATTTTCTTTTCTTTCGTAAGCAAAATTTTAATAATCTATTTGATCCTTCATGAATTTGCTAAATATCAGTTGTAGGCATCAACAATATTCT
Source organism: Picea engelmannii (assembly GCA_009831015.1). Lineage (NCBI taxonomy): Eukaryota > Viridiplantae > Streptophyta > Pinopsida > Pinales > Pinaceae > Picea > Picea engelmannii. The sequence continues at coordinate 714,164 of ML777123.1, forward strand.
GTTCTGTTTTGGTACCAGAAATCCTATTCTGGTCCAGTACCAGTCCAGTATTAGAGTCTCTCCTTCTACAGTACTATCAAGACATATTGACAAAGCATATTTTAAAATCTTATGTCAATTAATATGAAGTATGAAGCCATGCAACAACCACTTAAGATGGAACCACGAAGCCAAAAGCACTATCAAATGGCAGCCCTTCTGTTGACAACTAAAAGGGAAGTATTTTAATTTCTTTTGGTTTTGTTGCTGAGAAGTATTTTAATTTCTTTTGGTTCTGTTGCTAAGAAGAACTTTAATTTCTTTTGGTTCTATCGCTTAAAAACAAACTAAAAAGAGGGACACAATCTTTACCTATGATTGCTCAAAGAACCGTAATCCACTTTAAAGACTAGAAGTTGCCTTTACCTAGTATTTCAGCATGATTTAAAGGAAAAAAATATATTAGCCTATAAGCAACTATCTCACCCTAACCAGATTTCAATAGTATTCATTGGATTGTCTTATTAAAGAGTAACATATGAGTATATGAACACTCTCTACCATGGGCACACTAACAAACTTTTATGGTAGAGGATGTTCCAGTACCCCAAGAAAACTTTAGGTCATTCTCTTATGGACAACTTCAGACAAAATTATACATTTGGATCACTCTAAAGAAATAATGTGCATAAAAGTTTATTTTTCCTTCGGACAAATCTTTGAAAGACATACAAAAGAAGAGTATATGCCTTCCAACCCAATACCATCCCACCCTGTAAAAAGGTTTTCAGACGAGCCTCCCCTTTCACCGTGCAAAGCACTCTTTAATACAAACCAAAATAGGTGACTATGGACAAGAAGCCTCTGATGGAAAAAGGGTTTAAGAGACTAACCTGTCGGGATACTGAACAGGTCTGCTGGCAGCGGGTACCGGTCTGTGGTATGACTAGGCAAACCCATCAGGGTACTGAACAAGCCTGTTGGCAATGGGGAATTCTGCTTGGGGAAGGCACCTCTCACTAATTATCACAACTACCCCACCAGAGTAATGAACATGCTTGTTGGCAGTGGGTTTTGGTTGAAACATGTCTCATCTATACTTGTCTGATTGAAAAATCCACTTTTTGCCATCTAAAACAAAAATTCATTATTGGCTTTCATGAGATACAAAATCCCAGATGAATTAGCAGTATAATTCTCCAAGCAAATGTCCATTTGAGAATCACCCTAAGTCTACTTACCGGTTTGACATCTAAAACCTACACTATCTAAGAAGGAAACGTCTTAATTAGCTACCTCTGTCAATACTCCATTAAAAGAAGGGCAATTTCATTTTCTTGGCATGAGATGCAAACATATATGTATTCCCTTGTTTCACTACTGAATGCTACCTCTGTTAATACTCCATTAAAAGAAGGGCAATTTCATTTTTTGGCATGAGATCATATGATAAGTGATAAGCTGTACTTCTAAAATTTGATTGATTCCTTTTACTCTTGTCATCTTTTCTCCATTATGGTATAAATTGATTGAATCTTCTTGCCTACAGAGATACAACATCTTCGGCATGGGGGAAGGTCAAAGAGCCCTTTCAGAACTCTTTTCCAGACTTACATGATCACTTTGCAGAACCAAATACAAAAGAAGATACGCACATCAGAAGTACAGGACATTCCCGTACCAAGTTTTCAAGAAGCTTCAGTCTAAAAAGATGAATTTTGACAATTTACGATTAGTCACACATACTATGGGCATCAATCATACAATGGTGAAAGAAAAGGTAAAATGGTATTTATTTTCCTATGCTCATAAACTACAATAAATATGAAAAGCTATACTAAATCCTACGACCTTAGTATTAAACCCATGCGCCTATCCCTCATACCTATATGCCTAAACCTAATTAATCCTCTCATAACTCTTGAACATGGTTAAAGGCAAAAAAAATCATATCAAAATATGAAGCATGCATAGCAATGATAAGCCATGAATATATTTCGTCCTCAAGCAAATTCACGAACCCATCATATATCATGAACCATGATCCAACATTAATTTCACCCCCCGAAAGTCCAGTCACCTATTCTAAAATGATGCCATGATACCCGACGTCTTATCCTCATCATTACAGTAACAGGTAGATATGAAATGGCTTATCTAGTGGTGAAGCCATCCAGATAAGCCTCATTTGGTCATAATTTTCCTTGCAAGCACCCTCACTTAAACTTACCATTCGCAACACCATCACCATACTTCCCCCTATCGTGAGCTTCTCTCCAGTTCTGAGCCTGCTCCTTTCCGGTACCAAACCCTGCATCAATTCACTAAACCCTTGTGCTAAAGCCCAATCCTTTTCTCAACTTATAACGATGGTCATTACGAGACACGAACTGGTTTTCCAAATTTATAGGGAAACCGAGGAATACCAATTATGTCAAGAAAAATATGCCAAATTAGGGTGGATACCATTTCTGGAAAAGTTTACAGGCTAGAACGAGAAGATATCTCAGGAATTTATACAAGTTTATGATGGAGAGATGACACGTATAGGCAATCTACAACTAATAATTAATGAAGAAACCGTAAGGGAGGTTACACGACTGCCTAGTAGAGGAGATAAATACTTCAAAGGTGTGGGAATTAACAAAGAGATGTGCCAACAATTCTTGAAGGCAGATCATCAACATCCTGACTGGAAGAAAGGGATCCCTAGAAACTACATCAAAGAAGAATACCATCCAATGATTACCAGTCTTCAATGATTTGTCACCTGTGAAGGCAGGTATGCCGTGACTTTCATTTATCACCTTAGGCTCCTATTGCGTTTTGAAGGAGGCCCTGAAATCGATTTTCCCTATTTTCTATGGATGAGTTTGAATAAAATGGTAAGGGGTGTTAAATCCATCTCCAAAATAGAAAAGAATAGCATCTACCATCAAGGTTTCATTAAAATGCTAGTTTTGCATGAGCTTAGGAAACAAAGGATTAGTTGGAAAACCCTTATCACACAACACCTTCCCACAGGAAACAAATCCATGGAGGAAACCCAACATGGTCCAAAGAAAAGTAAGGAACCCCAAGAGAAAAAGAGCAAGAAGGGTAAGACAACTCCACCATCATCTAGGGAAGTGAGCCAACATGAAAAGGTAGGGTCCTCTTCCACAGTCAACAAGGCTTCTAAAAGCTCTTAATCAAAAGGTAAAAACAAAATAGTAGAGGAAACTTCAACGGTGGTAGTTGAGAAAGAGGACCATCATAAAATGATGAAGAAAAGGAAGCATAGCTCAAAAACTAAGAGTAAACAGTATGTGGCACAACCCCTTATCACCATTTGACATTTAGAGAGGAAGAAAAGGAAGCCTACAATCATCCTTGATCCGGTACTTCCTTGTAAAAGAACTACAAGGAGCATGGTAAAGAAGGGAAAAACAATAGTTAGTCCTCATACACAGGAAGACCCATTCGACCTTACCTCCCCTTCTGAGGATCTACCAATTCAAGATGACATCCCTAGTCTGACTGAAGAGCAAGCCACTATTACTCTATGTGGGATGAGGGAGGAAGTCGAGGAAAGGGAGTGCACCTAGCCAACAATGGCAGAATCAACAAAGAACTTGACAAAAGAACAAATGAAGAAAAGGATTGGGGAATTACAAAAACAAAATCAGGAACTCCAATAGGAAATAAAGGAATATCAACTTTTGGATAGATATATCAAGAAGGAAAATGAGCAGTTGAAAGCAACCAGCCAACAAATTCAAGACGACCATGAGGGGACCTCTAAAAAGCTCAAGAAGGTATTATGACTCCTACAATATGTTAGGGTCATCAAAAGGGAGCTAAGAGAAGAGGCTTCAACCATCAATATCATTGATCCACCTAAGTAAAGAACACAGTCTCAAGTTTTTAAAATTTTGGGTTTTGTTTTCGGTTGCATGAGGAAATGCAATTATTTTGGCATGGGAGAATGTTAAGATTTGAAATTGACATTCTCATTATTACTCTTCACCTATACCTTTTTGGACCTACCTAAAGCTTGAGTGAATGACAAGAACACTACCAATTGCCAATAATAAGGTCATAAGGTAAAGTATGGTTAATTCATGTATTTTGTGGTTTATTGAGTTAAGGAATTAAATATTTCATGTACTAATGCTCGATTTGTGAATCTTTGACCCTATATATCTAGCGTTCCTGTACCATCTCTGTCATGATCCGGTACCCGCGCACCAAGATTGTTGCTGTCTGATCCGGTACCAAACACGTCCAGTACTAAATCTTACTTGTGGTGATCCGGTACCAACGAACACACTCTGTTGTGATCCGGTACCAACGAACATTCTCTGTTGTGATCCGGTACCAACGACCACACTCTGTCATGATCCGGTACCACCTTTTGCGCCCTGTCGTGATCTGGTACCATCTGCCTGTTACGATATGGTACTGATATGGAAGAGCCTAATGCACTAAGTTAAGTGCCAGATCTCGCCTAAGTCAAATGGTGGATGTCTATTCGTTTAGCAAGGTTATGATAAAAACAGTTTGTTAATTGCCTCATCCTCATGCACTTCGTGTCATGAGGATGAAGCTAAAGATGTAACTGAATGATTAAACTTAAACAACTGATTGATTTTCAAATCACTTCACCTCCTTGTGTTTCACGATGCAGATTATTAAATAGTCGTGGCAAGGATGGTAGAAGAGGAGGAGAGTTAGTGTATCATCAATATGTAAGCAACGTATGAGAGTACATAACATATTTCTGAGTAAAGATTAATGGAAAGTCATTTTATCTCAATATTCTGATTATCTATGATTAAGAATGAGTTGAGTGGCTAAAAGAGAGTTTTGATTTTATGTTTTGAAGTGTGAGTGAGAGTAATGTGTGTGTTAAAAGCAAGCTTCCTATAGACTTTAGCAGCTGATCTGTTGAAGCGGCAAGGGCCCACCGCCCAACAAAGGTCAGCCTCTTCATATATTATCATTAGTGTTTGTTTTCAGTAGTATAGACAGTGAATTAGCTAAATCTTTAACTCTGTTAGACGATAGCAGTGTAGCTTAGATTAAGATTTCCATTTTACAATTGCTTAGATCTTCAATTGCTCTATTTTTGCATATGCTCTGTTTTCTGTTCTCATGAATTTGATTTCCTTGAGTGATCATAGTTGTTGGCAGCAATAGTCAAAACTACTTGGAGAAGAACTAGTGAAGTTCATTGTGAACCACATCAAAACCAACATATTGACTGTTGAACTACCTATGCTATGCTGATTGAGTGTGATTTCCTTTCAGAAAGTGTGGATTGCATAATTAGTTTTCTAGGTCAAACATCAGATTTGATCTATCAAACCAATTCCATCTCATACTTGCATGTGCCATAATGTAATAGATAGCCTCTCTGTGAAAGACAACCAAGTGCACTGTAGTTTGCTATCTTGATTTGTTTCCAGCATACATAATCTAGTTTGATTCTATACTTGTGACATTAGGAATTACCTTTCTTACTGGTGTCTTGTAACTCTGTTAATTACAAATCCTGGATTGATAATTAATGAGTGCATTATATTAGACATATAAGTAGTACAACAATGCCTTCCATATGGAAAGAAAGTTTCTCAAAAGCATTGATGACCTCTTTAACTATACTAGTTTGTTTAAGCTTGGTCAAGCATCCCAAATATCAAGTGTTTGGTTCAAAATGTTAATAGAGGTCTACAAAAAACCATGTCAAGGAACTATAGCCCCTATGGGAGTTCTTATGCCATTGCCTCCATTACCAACACTCAGGATATGAGAAGACACCCTGAAATCTCATTAGGAAAAATAATGTTCCATTTGAGTGACCCAACCTATGGGGTAAGACTCATCAAATTTGTTTAGAACCACTTTAGGGAGTTGATGCCACGTTCGAGTCATAGGATGATGAACAAATTGATGAGAGTTAGGCCCCATGGGAATGGATGATTCAAATTCCTCCGATTGGGACTATTTGTCCTTGAATTATTTGTACATTGCGATGAGTTGAGACATCTATTTTAAGACCGAGTCACGTTTGTTGATCTTATCATCGATGAAAGCAATTTTTTTCTTGGTAGAACAATGGTGTGATCTAGTTGGTGTTGCAACTCCTCACACAAAGTTTCCAAAATGGGGACTCGGTGGGTGAGATCATGCTTTCCAAGAGCCATAGGGATGGGGGGTCATAAGAAAAAGGTTACTAGAAAGTGGAACCAAGGTGATAAATGCTTCTTTTTGGGTCTATTGAGATAGTTGTTAGGTAATGGGGTGAGTGGTTCCACCAAAAAAGGGTTACTGGAGAGTGGTACCATGATGACTAGTGCAACACTGAGAGTCTATTGAGATGGGTCCCAAATAAGGGTGTGGTGAGGACCCCATATTTGTTAACTTTTTTTAACTCCTACATAATTATATCCCCACCTGAATAATACTATTCCAACAAAATGTTCAAATTCTCAATACTTTTATTTATGTATGAATTTCGTTGATTAGAAGAAGGAAACATGGTTTCTAGAGATTGAATCTGCAAATTTTCAAGATAACCCCTTTTGTATCAGTTTCTAGGACTGACAACAAGGAGTAGGGTTTCGAGGGTCCTAAGTACAAGGAAGTCCCAGGTGATATAGCTCTTTGATATATGTGTGGGATCCAATAATAGTAGTCAACCCAATTTCTTAGGAATCTAACTAAGGAGGCTCGGTTGTACCCTTAGCCTTACTACCTGATTACCTAGGTAATAGAGAGTAATCTTCCCAAGTGCTATTCTCAGTGCCATTATAGTAACTAGATGGTCATGTTGGTGTGAAATCGAGACCAGGTTTCTCGGAGGTTACCAACAAAGGGATACCACTATAGTCTAGAAGCCTTGGCATATTCAACCTTCCGCAAGGGAAGGAGGTCTCACCCGAAGCGCAGTCGAGCCATGTGAGGTGAAGTGAGTCAACGAGAATGCATCATCGGTTTTAACATTACCATGTTCAAATTTATACATCAAATACATTCATAGACAGTGATGAAATGATAAATACACATGATAGAAGGAATTGTGCAACATTGAAACTATGGATTCACACACATTATGCTAAAATTTTAGGGCTCGAATAGTCCTTTATATTATGAGTGTCTCAAAAAATGTCATACAATGAGTACATCTCTCATGCAATAACTTATGTAGTGAAATCTACTCCCATATACCCATTACAGACTCCGCTCTACTGTGCAATCATAATAATTCCCACAACTCCTTATAATAGTTTATTGAGACTGACTCAATAACAACAATGATAATAATAACCCTTGTAACCCTTTTCCCATTACATAACTCCATATTTCAAGTTTTCCCTTGGGGCACTTCTTGAAATCTTGATTCTATTGTCTTTCCAGTGAAATCTTGATTCTTTTGTCTTTCGAGCTTTTTCCTTGCATGTGATCGAAGCTCTTGGTGCTTTCCACTGCTTGTCCAGCTGGCGCATGACGTTTTTGGTTGTTTTCACTGATGTTACATTTTTCAGTTAGCTTCATGCTCGTCTAACTATTTTCTGCCACTTCAAGTCTTTCGTTAGCCTGTTGCGCTTTCCGCAAAACTTTGGAATTTCCCAACATCAGAAATTCCTAACAAACGGAGGGCCCAACATGCCCCAACCACAACCATTGACTCATCCTGATTCAACCTTTTGCTTCCTTACCATGACCTTCTACAAACAGAGGGACCAACTCATGCACAATTGTGAGGGCATGCTCACAAAATTTCTCGTAGTGCTCCACTTGGTCTTGCCATTTTCTTGCTAAGATGGAGGCTCCTGTAACAAACGCTTATGCAACTGTCACATTGGGATCCTTAGGCTTAATATCCAGTACTGTATTCCATTCGATGTATGCAATGGAATCAAGTTGTTGCATCTGGACATACTTCGCTTGAACGGTAGGTCGAAAGTTTCTGATCTCTTTCTTGGCAACCCGAGTAGACTCATCCATCACATCTAGTCTTTCGTCTTCAACCCGGAACTCTGCAAATTTGGCTACTTGCTTGACTGGGTCAATGATGGATTGGGATTTTTCATTCATCCAGTTAAGTTGTGCACATAACTCTTCGATTGGCTTACTCCTTCATTACAACAAGCCAACCTAGTTGTTGACCATGTCAAAGAGTTGGTGACATTCATCCGCACATGCATGAAGAGAGGACTGGATGATATTTCCCTCTGTGACTGGCGCTGTTATCTTCTGCATCATTTCCTGGGGTTGCTCCTTTTCCTTCAACTTGATTTTTTGCATCTCTCATTGAAGGTCGTCGGTCCTTTCTGCCAGTTGTGACCAAGCATCAACAATGAGCCCAATTCATTGTGGAGGCGCAGCTGGGGTGATATCTTCAGCAAGATCGAGAGAAACCTGTATGAAAGTGGGCTAGACTTGGAGAAATTTGTCAAAAATGGTCGCAACTACAAAATTAGACTGTATACACAATAATTGCTCATGCGCTTTGGTGGATGATGTTGCAACGATGTCTGGACCCAACTATTGCGATTATTGTGTGAGCTCTTCATTGGTATTCTCAACTGAAGCAATCCTCTGCTCAATTTGATTAGTGGAGGTTCAGATGAGATGGGCGATATGTGGAGTGGACCAAGTTGTGAGCTCTCCACTAGTGAGGGACTAATCCAAGGTAAATCGTGAAGCCAGTGCTTGGCCACCGGCAACCGATCGCTTAGATACACTTAGGTTGTCAGCGCTATCAGGACTAGGGAAGTAGTGTAGAGATTGCGAGCAATTTTATCGCGGACCTATGGAGGAAGTGTCCCAATTACATCAGTGTGATTGAGGCACAATTCCAAGATTGTGTGGCATTGTTGGGGATCCTGTAGCATCGATTCAATCTATTCCTTAATGAAACTGCTATTGTGAGCCGAGTGAGTGTCCTCTTGAGTGTCCATCATGTCAGTGTGAAGATATGGACCCATCTGCTCTTACACCTCTGGTACCTTAGTTGGTTCAGTATTGGGGTTGTGTTCAGGTGAGGTGTTAAGTGAAACATGGACTTACGAAACTTGGGGAAAGGTGGGAAACTTGGGGCCTGTGGTTTCAACAGTAGTGGCAAAGGGGTCGCTAGATTTAGTCCTTGCGACATCAAGGTGGGTGTGGGAAGGGGATGTGAATGGGACGTCGGTGGGCGAGCTAGGTGGTTGGTTAGTGAGTTCCTCAATGATCAGGGTAGATTTGGGCTTAATTGGTAGGTGACCAATAATGGTTATGATGGGTACTGAGGAGGGAATGGGGATAGTGGTGTGAGTCAAAGGTGGAAGGGAAGAGAGGAATGGCCTCAGTGATGATGGAGTAGGTGATAGACTTGGATAGAGAATGGATGGAGAATCAATGCACTATTTCTTTATAGTAAAATCAGTAGCAAAGACATCATGTAGTTGCTTACCATAGATGGTGGCATCGTTTTGGATGGAGGAGAATGGGATCTAAATTGTCCCCCTAGGTAGTGTTTCGTTTTCACCTCCATCTTTCCTTTCCTCTAAGCTTGAGGGCATCTGATCTCTCTTTTCCAAGACAGGGCCTACACCAAGTGTCTGCATAGGGGCTGACCGTCAGGAGATGGTGGGCATCAAATAGGAGATACTTGATCGTTTCTTTTATTTTAGGACAGATGGCCATGTAGTGACCTCCTTGTCTAAAATTGCCTCATCCAAATAAAAAGGCAAGGGAGGGGTGTGAAAAATTGACAGAGTCGCACCTAAAAGCCTCACAAAAGTAAATTCGTGGTTCATATCGAACCAAATTTTGTGGGTTTGTCGGTTGAGTAGTGCCCGTGGAATCCTTGGTCATTGTGTAGCGAAAATAAGGTCATTATGCCACTGGAGAATGGCAACATCATGGTCCTTTGAGTGGGCAGTAGCAGTGTGACTATGCCATGGGTTGAAGAGCTTGGCGATACGACTGTCAAGATTGTGGGAGAGGCTTCGACCCTGAGGCAGTTGCCACTTCTACTTAGCGAATGCGACTAACAAATAGCCATATATGAAGTATGTGGCCCAATGATGCACATTGGCACAGGCCTGCAACATTTTCGTGAGTAGGTTGTTACACCAATTCAATGGTGCTCCATTTTTTCTAAACTCAACCACTGCTATGGCGTCAAGTGTGCATTCGCCTCACGATTACTTTTTCATAACCTTTCCTGCAATTACATAACAGGCACAATGGACCTGCTCATCATTAATTTGGTCAATGAGTGGTCCATGACCTCCTTGCCTGGTGCCATATTTGTCTTAGAGGGTAATCTCACCCTTTTTGTGGTCATGCTTCTTGGAACCCTGGGAGTCTTGCATCACGTCTCGCCCTTCCATGGACAATCCGATCTATTTGTGAATGTATTCTACATGAATAGGGTAGGCTTGGTTGAAACATAAAGCACCATTGTGCACCTGGCTAATGAGAAACTTGGTGCACAACGTGACTTCTCTATTAGTGTCGAACACCGGTAGGTCACGCAAATTCAACAAAGTAGTATCTTGAAGGGGTATGAAGGACGATTTCCACTCCCACCAAAATTCATCGATCGGTAGGAATGGGCAATCCATGAATGTATGGATAACCATATGTGGGTATTGTGATGCATCTGCGAGGTTAATGTCGAGCAACTGAGTTTGCTTGACCTTTCCATGGATATCACCCATACCTTCGACCTATGGGTCGATAAATTCCTTTGGAAAAATGACTTTGGGAAGGAATCCCCTTCCGAAAGTGAGAACCATCCCGATAAACCTTCATTGGTAAATGAATAAAACTAGTGGATAGAAGCGCGAGTGCGGGCTCACAGAATGCACAGGGGGATCTAGGACTGGATATGAAAATAACTTGAGTAAAACATGATAACTTTGAGCAATCATACAAAGATGAGTTTATAGGCAACATCCGAGAGGTGACATGATGAGAAATCATTAAGAGATACAACATGGAGGTAACTCGTCATTAACGTCAGATATGAAAATTGAACATAGTGAAATCTAAGAGGGTATTTGGGCAATAAAGAGCATAAGCAAGAATATGATAGAGGGATATCAGAGTGGTCGAAAAAGTAATTACCACACAAACGATTAACTAGAAAGGTATTAACAGTTGGTGAACTTAAATGACACATACTGGTAGTGACGGGATGGTGAGAAAAAATGTACCAACAACATTTAACTACCAAGGTGACAGTGATGTGGGATGGATTTAGAATTTAACAACTACTAAATACCCAAAAGTTGTGACACCGACCTCCCCGACCACAAAGGTGATCATCGGCTGGACAATCTGACAACGACACCTAGACTCTAAGACAAGTGATAGTTGGACACATCACCATTTTATTGAAAAAAAAAGGAAATAACAAAACAATTGAAAATCCTACCTACTATATCCACTCTTGACGATATGAGCGTTGCACAATTTCTCTTATTAAGCATAAATGTAGGGCTTCAAGTATGTACCATTCACCCATCCTGGATGAAGAATGCCATCGAGTTGCGTGATTCTGAAAACTCCAGACTCATAGGTTTCCACAACTATAAAAGGTCCAAACCAATGATTTTTAGTTTCCCTGGATGTTTTTGATACTTACTGTCATACAACAAAACTTGATCTTGTTGCGCAAAATAATTAGTCTTTATATGCTTGTCATGCCAAGTCTTTTTCCAAGCCTTTTCCATGGTCTGATGAAAATCTGCCAGAAATCAAACTATGTCCAATTCCAATAGCTCTATGACCCATTCCAAAACTGATTTGTCATCTGTCATGTGAGTGACATGTGCAATATATAAGTTTGGAGTGATGAAATCGACAGGGACAACTACTTATTTTCCATAAACTAGTTGGAATGGAGTGTACTTATGCAATTTCTTTGCAGTAGTCCTGTAAACCCATAATATGGGGGGGACTCTATCATCCTATTCATCTCTATTTGTGCAACATACCTTGGTTACTACTCACTCTATAATCTTATTAAAGGCTTTGACTGTACCATTTTCTTGTGGATGATACGAGCTACTTTTGTGATGTTGGATTAGGAACTCACAGGTGAGAGTGGCTACAATCTCGTTGATGAAATGTACACCTTGATCACTCATCAAACTCCAAGGGCACCCAAACCGAGTGATAATGTTCTCAAAAATAAACATGGTCATTGTATTGATAGAGTAATCTCTTACTGGTTTTACTTCAACCCAACGAGTGAGATAGTCGGTAGTAGTGATAATATACCTTGCTTTCAAGTGTTTGGTTGGTGGATTGATCGGTCATATGAAATAAACTTCCCATTTCTCAAATGCTTGAAGATCCTGAATAGGATATTGGGGCAACTCATCCCTGCACGATGATTAACCAACCCTCTGACAGATATCGCATGTTCTGCCATAAACTTTGGCATCTTTGAAGACAGTTGGCCACCATAATCCTACTTGTAATATCTTCTGGGCAATCATTTTCCCTCCGACATGTCCTCCCGCAATTCCGCAGTGGCATTCCCACAAGATTGCTAGTTGCTTATGATCAAGGACACATTGTTGAAGGATGTTGTCGAATCCCAATTTATACAACTAGCCTATGATCAACTGATAATTGACAACATGGACCACCAAGTGCCTCTTCTGAGTTTCAGAATACCTTGCAAGCATAGTACCAATAGTGAGAAAGAAGGAAATGTCTGAAAGGTAATTAGGGATAGCCTCAATTTAAAAGAGATCTGCATTAGGGAGCTGATCATCAACAACTCTGCCACTCTCGCATGATTCTAATCGAGATGGATGATCAGGATCGACATTTAATTTAACCGGCTTGACGATAACCTGAAAGGAAAATTCCTGAAAGAGAAACAACCATCTACAAATTCTTCCTTCTAACACAGGCTTATTAACAAGATATTTCAGAGTGGAATGATCAATAAAGAATTTAAAATGGCTTCCTAACATATAATGTCTAAACTTTTGTAAAGCATAAACCATTGCCAAACCTTCCCTTTCAGTGGTAGTGTAGTTGCAGTCAGCCTAAGAAAGCTTCATGCTAGAAAAGTAGATGGGATGATCTAAGTGACCTTCTCCATGTTGCACCCAAAGCAATCCCAGAAGCATCAATATGTACATGGAATTCCACTTACCAATTTGGGTATACCAGAATAGGGGTGGTACTCAATTTTTCTTTAAGGGTGCTTGATCACACTCTATATTCCAACTAAAAGCTTCAAATTTCTTCGACAAATTCTCTAAAGGGACAGTTGTGTTTGTGTAGTTTCTGAAAAATTTGTGGTAGTATCTAGTGTGGACCAACGTTGACCACAATTGTTTAGTAGTTGTAGGCATGTGCATATTTAGTATCACAACAACATTTCTAGGATCAACTAAATCTCCTTCCTTGCATACTATATGGCCTAACAGATTTTCAAATGGTACACAAGAAATACAATTCTTCAGGTTTAAATAAATCTGTAGCAGTCTACAACGATCAAACATTATTTAGAGTAAACATATATGCTCCTTCAATAGGTTGTACATAGTCCAATCGTCCATATACACTTCAAGAAATTTATGAATAAAGTCGCAGAATGCAACAATAACTATTTGAGAGAAAACAATTGGGGAATTTTTCACTCCAAAGGGCATAACATTATAAGCAAAAGAACCCCATTCAATTTTAGTAGTTTTTCTCTTATCTTCTTCCACAATTCTAACCTAATGATAGCTTGAGAATCCATTTGTAAAGGAATAGGTTTCATTGCCCACCACTTGATCAATAAATTCATCACTAACAGGAGTAGGGAAAGGGTCATGGACACAAGATGAGTTCAAACTCCTGTAATCCACATAGACTCTTATATCATCAATACCCTTCTTGCTCTGTATTATAATTGGTTCGATGCACTTGACCTCATCCACATGGAAACTTATCTTAGTTGCTAACATTGATCAATCTCTTTCTCAACCTTCTCCTTGACTTAGAGATTCAGATGGTATAGTCTGTGCTTAAGAAGAATAACATCAGGTTTTAATTCAATCCTCATTTCTCCTAAATCTATTTTAACTCCCTTCAGTTCTTAAAAAATCTTAGGAAAGATATCCTCATACTCCTACAATAGAGCATGTATCTTTGTCATAGTTTGTTAATCCTAATAGTCTCCTATGGATGCCATCTTAGGATCCTCCTCACTCCTTGTATTTACTGTCTGCAACCTCAGGGGTTAAGTGTATGAGCTATTGATAACACCTGATATGGTAATATTGACTTCTCTTATTCCAGTGGATTCCTGAAAGGTTAAATGTCTGAGTTCCTCCAAGTCCTTGGGATCTTCAGGGTCCTTATCAACTTTACTACAAGCCATTGATACTCTAATAGGGGATGGATACATGCTATATTCAAGCAAGTATTCATGCTCAGAGAAAATTGTAAGTGGATATTTGGGCTTAACCTCAGTACTAAACAACATATTCTTGATTTGTTGGAGCACAACTGTGATTTCGGGAGTGTTACCAGAGAACGAGAAATAATGGTAGAATTGATTATGAAGTATCTTCCAACATACTGTTTGTCTTCTTGTTTCCTTATGTACGTACTAGGATTTGGGAATTGTTCCCAGAGAATTAAAGAAGTGATGTGTCCATAGATAGGATGGGATTTGCACAGTTTCCCTTTCCCACACTTTTAGAAAATGCTCAATGTGTGCAACTAGGTTAGAATGACCATCATATATATCCAAGGATAACAACTACTTCTTCTTCTTCTGATATTGTCCCAGCTGTGGTATCTATGTTAGTGGAAGGAACCAATGTGTATAACGAGCTTGACTTGATCCCAAGTGGACATAATTTCTTTGTGAGTAGCCCACCACGAGGCTAGAGAAGACTTCAAGGCTAGGTCAAGTGCTGAGAGTCTATGTTTGGCCACAACCCTATCCTGCATGTCAATGAGGAAGCTCTGCATATCTAAGGTACCATCATATATCAGAAACTCCTTAATCTTCGTTCCAATCCACCTTACTTCTTGGACAATTACGCAATGCCTTGAAGAGTTCTCATACCTACCTCGTTTCCAGTTGTCCCAAGAAGCTTTAGAGTCTTCATCCGCAAACTGAATGCTTCACCAACTTATGGATCGATCTGCAATGGGATTAATGTAATCTACTCAGTGTCCTATATGCATAGTGTAGAGTTGATCTAGAGCATCATGTTCCATACTCTCATATTCCGAATCACTATGCCATGAACCTTGATATGGGTCAAGAGGTTGGGTTATTTTCATGCCATTAAATTTAAAGGTCACAATTTATTTCTTAATATTTATTATATCATAGTTCGCGTAGGCCCAATCAATGCCTATTAGAGCTGGGTGAAGATATTCCCCCCCATTATTTTGATGACTTTAAAGTCTGCCACTGTTTTGACACCGACCAAATCTAGTTCAACATTTTCCATCTTTCCTAATGCAGTATTGATTCACCATCTGCAACTGTATAGAAGAATTAACTATCTTGGGCTTACCCATCGCTTTCCAGGTCTTCTTTGGTAAGATATTGACATCAAAGACTAAGCCCAACATAACATCCCCGATCTCATATTCGTCAAGGTGAGCATTCAACCAAAATTCTCTTCCAATTCTCCTCTTCCTTGTTTGTATCCTACTTGTGTTCCTTAACGGGAGGTTAGCAGCAATGGAATATCCCATGTTTCCTTTAGTTCCCAAGGCCCTTCTGATTATGTTCCACAACTTCTTGGTAAGTTGTCCATCGCCCAAAATGTCAGAAAACAACTGTAACCATAGATCAAAAACCTTCTGTGACTGACCCGGGGGCGCCATCTGATTAAAATATTATCCAATGATTCTTGGTTGGTAAGGGTTTGGCTTAAAACTTGGTTCCACAACCTCATGCCTTGCAAAACTAGATAATTGTATGAACATCTCCACTACGTGTTTGAAAAATCCCTTCTGCCTTACGAGCTCATACTTAGTATTCTCAGGCACAGCCTTTTGGATTTTGATCTAATGAGGACTTTCAATATTTACACCAGTCTTGGTTCCTCCTCTAGTGACAATGTTTATATTGGGATCTTTCCCCTCAACTACAAATCTAGGTTCAAAAGTTATCAAATTGGCTCCTCTTTTCCTTGCATGATCTTCCCACTTGGTAATTAGATTCAAACAATCTTCGGGGGAGTGGGTATTATTTCTACAATGTGCACACAATGGTCTTTGTGGAAGCGGACAAACTCTTGGAAGATTCCCTTGCTCATCATAGTCGTAACATCGAACTGGTCCTCATCCACTAGTCTGTCCTCCTCTAAAATTACCTCTACCTTGACAGCCTCCTCCAAACCCTTGAGGAGTTTCAATGACTCTAAATGTGAAACGATCTAATCTATCGACGAGAGCATCCAAATCTCTACATTAGATGGTAGAATGAGTAGGCGGCCCACAAAATTCACTATATATTGTATTTATAACAAGGGTATACTTTTGTAGAATAGGGCAATGCCTCAGAGAGTGCCCGTGACTTCTACAAATATCGCAATATTGATTGCGCTGACCCCCTTGATGATTAAAAAAATCATGGTATTGAATAGCGCCGTGAAATGGCGATGTAGGGATAACTTCCGCAACCCCTCCTGATGGTCCTACTCATGGAGGCGTCATCGGGTGAGGAGGGGGTCCTGCACCCCTCAATCTTGGACATCTGGTTGTTGTATGAACTTCAATGTAACAACTATTACACAAGACCTATGATCAACTTACTCTGGGAAGGGTTAAATCTTGGATATTGTCAGCAAACACGGAGATATGGCCTTGCAATTGTGTAATATTATTATCTTCAGGTGGTTTCATTACCCACAAGATTCTAAGATAGCCGACCATAGCCTCAATCTTCATAGCTTGTTCCAACTTTTCTCCCAAAGTAGTTATTCTTTGTTGAGTTAGTGGGATCCAGGTTAATGGTAACAACCCTTGAATAAACCATTCTCTCTGATGATCCTCATGAGTAGGGTTTGCTAATTTCCTTATCTCATCCTTAAAACTTTGGTTATATTCCCATGCGAGCTCACTATCTCTTTGTTTTATCTCCCGCAACTCAGAGCAAGTCTACTGCTCTGACTGAGGTCACCAAAATTCTGTTATGAGCCTTTGTTTCACCCGGGTTAAAGAGAAAGGGTTCCCTTGATTATTCCCTAGCTCGATAGATTTCATGTACCATTTTAGAGCTTGACCCCTCAAAGTAGTTTGGAACTCAACCAATTTGTTTGTGTCTAGAGTTCTGCGAGACCTCTAGATGGCTTCTCAAAGAAACCAGTGTTGTTCGACGTATTCATTCCCTATACCCCAAAACTTTGGGTATCGTGTAAGAGACTCTGTGTGTTGATGTGTCATTGATGTACTTGTAGATCCTATTAAAATGAACCTCAAGGGTCCTAATTGTGATATAACCAGAACACATGCCACACTTCTACTGCTAATACTACTCGAACTTGTTGGACTAGAGGGATTAGAAATAACATAATTGATAGAAATATTGGTTGTAGAAATTACTAGGCTTGTAGATGGAGTTGGGGGAATGGGTGATTCAGAGATAGTTCCTTTGACTTCAGAGTGAGATTCTTTTATCTATAGGATCTTGGTCATTTGTAGTGTTGTGCTAACATATTGATGCAATCCAACATGTTCTAGGGTTGCAGTTTCAGAGTCTCTTGCAACTTCTTCAAGGGTTTTGACTGAGTATTCTTCTTTAGTGGTGGCGTCGCTCTGCACTCTTTCACCCATCTCTACTGAAATTCCTTCCATTGGTCTACTTCTTCTAGAACCTTCGCCTCTTTCACCAAATTTCTTTTTCAACCATCGGTTGGCCAACCTTCCACTTCTTTTTAACTCCTGCAACTCTTCTAACTCTTTCTTATGACTACTCTCAAATGTAATCTCCTTCCACAACTGAGCAAAACTCTTCATCACTTTTCTCATCTGTTTCCACCACATCTTCTCAATAATAACAACCCTCTTTTGAGATCGTTTGTCTCTTGTGCTTTTGTTTTGACGCCCTCCCCATATCTGCCATAAAATATTCCTTGACCTAACTCATGAACCCTTCTCCTAAATCACACCCCCCAAGTGCAAGGGTTTATGCTGCCATGTAAGCTAAAGGAACACAAAACATTTCTTCTTCTAC
Organism: Picea engelmannii; assembly: GCA_009831015.1. Taxonomy (NCBI): domain Eukaryota; kingdom Viridiplantae; phylum Streptophyta; class Pinopsida; order Pinales; family Pinaceae; genus Picea; species Picea engelmannii. The sequence goes on from ML777123.1 coordinate 732,342, forward strand.
AAATAAAATCTTGATCCACAATGAGATTTCCCACAACAATCTTTCTCGAGCACCTTCTTTAAATATTGCTTCAGCCTTGGAAAAAGATTGGTGGTTCTCAACAAGAAACTTGATAATATAACTTTCTAAAGTAGTCGATACCCAAAAATATACAAAATGAGAGATCTGATGATCTAACCGATGAAGAGATGTTAAACCCTCAATGGTTTAGTTATATCTTCTTTTTACTTGATATTTGTATTTCGATGTTTCTTGTAGCCGCCCTAGCCACTGAAATACCTCTTCAGGAAATCTGATCCAAAAGATCTTGTACTGGTCACTTGCAGGCTCTGAATAGAAAACAACGCTCTTAACAACCCTAAATATTTTGTGCCATAACTTGAATTCTTGCTATATGAATGCATTTCACCTTCTCTCCCACCAATTCTCAACATTTGATTTTAAGATGCAATGAGGCATCCTCTAGAAACTCACTTTTAAAGTTCGGGTCCCAACAACGAAACCATTTGTTGGCGTGAAATCGAGACCAGGGTTCTTGGAGGTTACCAACAAAGGGATACCGCTATAGTCTAGAAGTGTTGGCATCACTACCTTTTGTAAGGGACGAAGTACTTGCCCGAAGCGTAGCCTAGCCGTGTGAGGTGAAGTGAGTTAGCGAGAATGCATCATCGGGTTTAACATTACCATGTTCAAATTCATACAACAATAGACAAAGACATTCATAGAGAGTGATTAAATGCTAAATACACATGACAAAATCAATTGCGCAACATCAAAACTATGCATACACAATATACTAAAATTTTAGGGCCCAAACAATCCTTTATATTATCAACGTCTCAAAAACTGTCACACAATGATTACATCTCTCATATAATAACTTATGTAACATAATCTACTCCTAGATACCCATTACAGACTCTACCCTATTGCGCAATCACAATACTTTCCACAACTCCTTACGATAGCTTATCGAGGTTGACTCAATAACAATAATGATAATAATAACCCTTGTAACCTTTTTCCCATTACATAGCTCCATATTTATAGTTTTCCCTTGGGATTTTCGGTGAAATCTTGATTTCGTTATCTTTCCGGATTTTTCCTTGCATGCACTCGAATCTCTTGGTGCTTTCCACTGCTCGTCCAATTGGCGCATGATGTTTTTGGTTGTTTTCACTGTTGTTACACTTTTCAGTTAGCTTCATGCTCATCTAATTGCTTTCCACCACTTCATGTCTTTCATTGACCTACTGTTCTTTTCACAAAACTTTGGCATTTCCCAACATTAGACATTCCTAAAAAATGGAGGGCCCAATAGGTCAATTGGCTTATCTAAGTTTGGTTTCATAAAACCTAGAGGACTTTCGATATACCTGAGGGTATGTGGAAGTGAAACTCCATATACATGTGTTGTTTGATGTGATACTATTGGAAGGGGTACCAACAAGGGTTATGAGGGTGTCCAACCAGATGAAACCTCTTTTATTTTTTGCATGTATGCTTCCCCTACTACAATTTTACCCACTGAATGACATATCATTGTGTTATTTATAGACGTTGGAACACGTCTCTAGCTTGGAAGAAAATATATCTAGAAAATGTGCTCATGAAATTGCTTTGATACCAATTATGGTGTTCTTTATTAGCAAATTGAAAGATATAGAGAAGAAACAATAGTTTAACCTATATTTACTACATAAAAGACATATTACAACCATAATAGCCAAATAAAGAACTAGAATAACACACAAATGTTATACCTTTATTAATGGAAGCGATGTTCACTTGTCTCTTCAAGGGGGCAACTTCCACTTGAGTAGAGATTCGATTATAAATAAGTTCACAAGACATATCATTACATTACTTTGACATATTTTTATAGTACCATCTACCTCCTAGGAACATTCTAGAGAAGGAACATTCTAGTAGGCAAAACCTTCTTGTAAGACTTCTTACAGTTTTTGCTTCCACACTGCTACATGGGCCTTTTTTACTAGAGATGGCCACCATACATATCAACACACACACACACACACACACACACACACACATATACTTAGGGGGGTTAGGACCATAACACCCCTAGACCCTGAAGTTGATTGGTTACATCAAATACCACAAAATGGCTGTGTTAATTAATAGTGGTAGCACCCACAATTTATTCATTGTCGAGTGGCAGAAGAAACCCACTCTTATTTTCATGCAGTTTGTAACTTCCAAATTATGATAGCCAATGGTGGTATGATGAAACATGGGGATGAGTGTGAGAATGTTGAACTTCAACTAGGGGAGTATCAACTCAAATCCAACACATTTTCTATTGAAATGGGAGGATGTGATGTGGTGCTCGGGGTATAATTGTTAAACACTTTGGATTATGTTACCATGGATTTCAAGGAATTATACATGAGTGTCACCGAGGACGATAATCAAAATACTCTCACAAGGATCAAGTTTGGATCCCCTGAAATTATCAATTCTCACTGTATGGAGAAGCTCCTAAAGAAAGACCACTTAGGTGTTATAACCCAATTCCATGCCACCGAAGTCATGGATAGCTCACCATAGGAAATTCATTCAAATTTTCAACTAGTCCTAACTAAACTTCAACATGTATTTGAGATTCCTAAGAGGTTTCTCCCTTCATGAGGTGAGAATGACTACAATATCCCATGATTCTAGGAAATCAACCACCTAATCTGCATCCTTATTGGAACCCTTTTTCCAAATAAAAAAAATTGAAAATATTATTAGGAAATTGTTGGATGCAAGAGTCATCTGTAGAAGTACTAGCCCTTACTCATCACCCATGGTCATGGTATTAAAGAAGGAAGGAAATGAGCACATGTGCCTGTATTTCCTTGCACTCATTAAGTTGACCATCAAAAACATATTCCCCATCCCAGGTAATGATGATCTCCTGGATGAGCTTCATGGTGCCAAATTCTTCACTTAATTGGACCTTTGCTCGGGCTACCACCAAATAAGGATGGAGGAATGTTTTTCCTAAAATAGCTTTCTGTGCTCATGAAGACCATTCAAATTTTTTAGTGATGCCATTTTAGCTTTGCAATGCCCCATCCACCTTTCAGAGCCTCGTGAACAATCTTTTTTTAGTGTTTCTTGTGTAATTTTGTGTTGTTTTTATCTGATGATATCTTGATTTATAGTAAAAACTTGGGAAGCACATGTATAGCATGTGGATAAATCCCCACAACTCCTTAAATACAACTGATTTTTCCTCATACATTCTTAATGTGCTTTTGGTGCCTTAGAAGTAGAATACTTGGGCTGTATGATCATTGAATAAGGGGTGAGACTTGATCCTAAGAAGATTGCAGCTATGCAAAATTGGCTATGCCCCAATACTCTAAAAATATTACAAGGTTTCTAAGGACTTACGAGCTACCTAAGAAAGATTGTGAAGAATTATGGGAAAATTGTTTCCCCCTCAACAACCCTTCTTAAGAAGAATGTCTTTGTATGGATTGACGCTATCGAACAATATTTTTTAGCCTTAAAGGATGTTATTTTACTACACTCATCTTAGTAGTTCCTAACTTCACTAATACTTTTATTTTTGAATGTGATGCTTCATGTAGAGGTTTGGGAGCATTGTTAATGTGAGAAGGATTCCCCCTAGCCTTCACCAGTGAACAATTATGTGATAACAATTTGGGAAAACACATTTATGATAAAGAAACAATGGCCATTCTTCATGCAATTGATACCAGTACAAGGAGAACACCTTGTAGCAAAGGTTTTTGCGAAGGTTTTTAGTGTAACAAAATTTGGAAAAAAATTCAAAAAAACCTCCGCTACAACGTCCTCTATTGGCTACAGAGGTTTTAGAATTTTTTTTAGCGGATGTTCTATATAACTGATAAAATTTGGGCGGGCGGAGGTTGTAGCAGAGGTTTTTTTTTGTTTTTTGTTTTTTTGTTTTTGTTTTTTTTTTTCTTTTTTCTTTTTCCGGTGTGTTTCTTGTTGAAACGAACCGGTGCAGTATTGAAACACACGCACTGGTACATTAATATAATCAAGCACACTGGTATAGTAATATAATAAAATGCCTTGGAGATGAATATAATAGTTAACTGCCCCGATGCATTTATAACTAATGCACACCGGTTCCTTCCCCTTTCTTTTTCATATGCAAAGCATCGATGCTCTTATAATTACTACGCATCAGTTCCACGTTCTTCTCTTATGATGTGTCGATGCACTTTAGTATTTATCCACCTCGGTGCAATCAAGTTATAGATAGCACCGATGCACTTTATGATTAATATGTGTCGATGCAGTTAAGTTATAGTTAGCCCCGGTGTGATAATGTTATTCAGAGGCCCGATGCATGTTGGTTATTAGTATTTCTATCTACTTCTAGGTTGACCCAAGTTCATATCTAACAGGTTTCCAACAAAACCCTCTAAAACTATCGACCCTCTTGGTAACCTAGAAGGCAACACAACACACATAATGTACTGCGCAGTCTCACTTGAGATAGTCCTATGGTTGAATGCAATGCTCATATGCTTGCAGTCTAGGAAAGAGTGGGGATCTAGGATTGCAATTCATCTTATTAGGCATTGATCTTGTTGTTCTCTCTATCATGCTTAAGATTCATTAATCTGATAATTTTATGCATGCAATCTAACAGATCTACTAGATAACAGATCTAACATAACTATTCATTCGTCCATTCATCACATAACTACTGACAGAAGGTAAATATGCAATAAAATTGACACATAACACAAGGTTTACCGTGGTTCACCCCCTCCTGGGCTACGTCGACAAAGATCTAGCTTCTTCATCTCTTTTATTTAGATTTATGCAAGATATGGCGCCGCGTGCACTACAATTCTGACTATACAATCACTAAACTGGTTCCACAACCTCTATGAGGTAGACTAGATCACACCAAGCTCCTCAGTCTACAATTTAACCCTCAATATCTAACTACTTGACTCTCCTACAACTCAACAACTTAAAAAAAGGTATCAAATCTTATAGTCTTTCTCCTAGCCAAGCAAAACAACATTCTCTCCCCTCCTCGAACAACCAACCTAGACCTCCTAGATAATTATTTATACTATTTTTTAGCTTGTCAGTCGTTACAATCTCTTACAAAAACCCTAACCCTAACGTGGTTAGGTTTTCCTACATGTACGCCTTGCATGCTTTCCTCCTTTGCATGTAGCTTTTCCTCGCATGTGTTGCTTTTTCTGATAGCTGTCTTTTTCCAAATTAAGATTTATTTCCCAAAATTGGAATTTTTCTCAAAATTAGCATGCGCCCAACATGCCCCCAACACTAACATGTGGCTTGTGCTGAACCACCTAGGCAGTGCACGTTCCTTCGACAATCTTTACTAGGCTGTGGAAATTGTTTGCAAGTCCCCTTGCTCTCACATGGACCTGCACGAACTTCTCTGCAAGTGATTCTAATGCTTGCGTTGTGATCTCCTCCTGGATCATTGTTGCGCACTCTGCCTGTGCTTGCACCATGTTCTTCTTATCCTCCTCCAACTGCGTGATCATCTGCGCTACTTCTTCTTGAAGGGGTTCCATATGCACCTGTCTTTCCTTCCTCTGCGTCTACGGTGCTTTTACCTCTACCTGCAACTTCTTCATATCTTATGTTCCTTTCAGATGCTCTGTGATGCTCATTGTCTTTTGCCTCTACTTGAGGTCTTGAATCGTTGCGCTTATCCTTTCTTCCTCCTGGTCCCACTGCTGGACATGCTTGTCTTCCTCCAGTGTTGTCCATATCTGCACTGCTCTGTCGAATAATCTGACTGTTGTCCTGATTTGTTTCTCCATTTCTTCCAGTTGGAGTGCATCTTCTACTTTCCTCTACTCTCAGACCTCAGATGGGGTCGTGGGATTGAGATTCTCTTTGAGCTCCTAAATCTCTTGCCTGAATTGGTCAGTTGTCTGTGCAATGAGATTGATCTTCTCCTCTGCGGTTCTTTCTGATGCCTATGTGATGTTGGGGATGTGGTATGTCGTTGTGAATCCTTGCTCTACCTTGTCAGCACATTCCTTCTCTTCTTCCTTTTCTCGCGTCAGCTGGTCCCATGTGATTTGGAGCATCTCTACAACTCCTCTTCCCACCTCTAGGTTTGTGGCATATCCATGGTCCCTAGACTGCACTTCCTGCATGATGTTGGCTTGTAGTCCGTATAAAGCCTTTGTTGGAATGTGCACCATCACCATCTCAAGTTGTTGTACCTCATGCAAGGGTTTCTGTGTTGTCTCCTAATTGAATCTGATCATTTGACGCGTTATAATGAATGTTTCCCTCCCATGGACAACAAAATACATAGTCTCTTTGCGCTCTTTCTATGCAGATGGCCTCTGTGTCTTCTCTTATGGCTGCGCAGTGGCCTTTTATTCTACTCGACTTCGAAGTTGTTGAATATTGTCGTGTACCTCTAGGAGCTTAGCCATAATATCTTCCCTCTGTGCCACTACAGTCCTGATCACTTCTTCACTCTTTTCTTGGAACTTATCCACGATGAGCTTTGCATCATCCCATTTAAGGGTGATGTCGGGGGTCCTCTATCTCGTACTTCCTCTTCTTGGTTGTGTCTTTTCCCTGTGCGGGCTTTCTTGCCATCTGTGAGGGCTATGCCTTTGTTGTTGTTCCTTGGCCTGTTTCCTTTGGAGCCTGTATTGTCTCCTTTCGCGACATATGTGGCTGACTTCCTATTCTCGCTGCTGTGGGCGTTCTCCTTAGCCTTTTTGGTACTGCGCTGCTCCCACTTGGTAGGGTTCATGTTGTGGCTATCCTAGTGTTGTTAGTCGGTCTACCTGTTCAGGATGACGAGCTTGCTCTAGTCGTCTCTTTAGGCTTGGAGGAATACGCCATGCCTGTCCTCGTGGATGGTTTTGCTATTGGCAGTTGCCACTGCACAGGCCAATCCTTGATAATCCACTTGACCTCTTCCCTGGTGATGAAATATTGCATCTTCAACCATTCCTTCTTAGGATCCTTTGCAGCTTGGATCCATAGGTGATGTCGGGATGGCTTGAATTTAGCTATCCCTTATGTCTATTGCGCGACCTCCATCGGTATGCACCATATGTTTGTTGTGCATTGCTTGATTTCTTCTAGTAGCATGGAAAACACAATGTTGTTTGCTTGTTGTGTCTTGTTATCTTTCACCTTGCAGAGAGATTCATACCTGTCTGCATAACATTTCCCTAACTTGTCCAGGAATATTGAGAACTTAGGCTCCTGCCACCCTGCTAGAGCTATAAGTATTATCAACCAGGAGTAATGGAACTCGGTTCCATTTTTCTATGCGTTGCGACAATCAAGTAGGAATTGGTTCAATAGGTACGATGCCCAACTGAAGCGCTGCTACTGCGATCACTGCTGCTGGCACTTCCTCTCTGTGAGTGGGGATATGGGATTGCAATTTATCTTCTTAGGCCTTGATCTCGTTGTTCTCTCTATCATGCTTAATATTCATTAATATTTTAATTTTATGCATGCAATCTAATGAATCTACCAAATAACATATCTAACAGAAATATTCATTCATCCATTCATCATTTAACTACCGACATAAGGTAAATATGCAATAAACACCACACATAACACATGCTTTATTGTGGCTCACCCCCACCTAGGCTACGTCCACAAAGATCTAGCTTCTTCGGCTCTTTTATTTAGATTTCTACAAGATATGGCGTTGCGTGCACTACAATTCCGACTATACAATCACCAAACCAGTTCCGTAACCTCTGTGAGGCGGACTAGATCGCACCAGGCTCCTCAGCCTGCAATCTAACCTTCAATATCTAACTACTTGAATCTCCTACAACTCAACAACTTACAAAAAGGTATCATATCTTACATTCGTTCTCCTAGCTAAGAAAAACAACATTCTCTCCCCTCTTGGAACAACCAACCTAGACCTCCTAGGTACTTATTTATACTAATTTTTAGCTTATCAACTGTTACAATCTCTTACAAAAACCCTAACCCTAACGTGGTTAGGTTTTCTTGCATGCATTCCCTACACACTTTCCTCCTTTGCATGCAACTTTTCCTCACACGTGCTGCTTTTCCCGCCAGTTGTATTTTTCCAAATTAAGCTTTATTTCCCAAAATTGGACTTTTCCTCAAATCTAGCTTGCGCTCAACAATGTGTTTAATATAGAATGTGCCCTGATGCTTCTGTAATTAGTACGTACTGATATGTTGGCATCATTATTTTTAGTATGCACAAGTGCGTATAATATAGTAAAGGCATCGTCGTGTAAATAATATTTAGCTTAATGGTGTGTAGAATAAACATAATGCACTGGTATGATAAAAGTTTTAGTGCACCAATTAATATTTCAAACATGAGCACCATACAATTTTGAAACGATAAACATTATTGTACGTTATATTGTTTACATAACGATGTGTTTTCTCAATAGTACGTGTCAGAGCGTTATTATAATCAATATGTACCGGTGTGTATGAGTCCTTAAAACGCACCACTGTTTATATTATGGCTCTAGTGAGTTCAAAACAATACAATGCACTGATATGTTTATATTTTAATTTATTGTTTTTTACAAATTTTCAATTAATTATTTCAAAATCAAATATTTTTTTACAATAATATTGTTTTATATTTATGTTATTACATTAATGGGTTATCCAACCAATTAAATCTCTATTATTCATATCAATATAAATCATCCACATATTATTTATTCAGGAACACAACATTTTACAACTTTCTACAATGCAATGAAATTAGAAATCCATTTTATTATTTTTTCTATCGTGGTTCACGACGCGAAGCTTGCTACGTCCACGATAATCCCCCCTGAAATCTGGAGAACATAGGAGGGTCAAGTATTTCGAGAATAATTGGATCACAAGGAGAAACATGTCGCATGGATGAGACTCGAACCTGGGTGGGGAGGAGAAAACTCCCCACCCCAAACAATTGAGCTACAACCACTTGACAGAAACCCATTTTATTATATATGAATAAGAGACCTATTGCCATACAAAAAGAGACAACATACATGTCTAGTACAATAATCAAATTGCAACCAATTTGTAATTGTTAAACTTATTGGTAACATGTCCTCATGCAATTGGGACAATATGTTGAGTACATTAAACAAAATCCCTAATTTTCAGAGACAAATATTCCAAAACATACTACTTGTTGTAACATTCAATTATATTGATTGTCATTCATCGGTTGAGTTGTTGACATTGCTTGAGCTGCGTGCATGCCTTATTTTTTCATTATTTGTAGATGATATTATACTTTGGTTTTTTAACACAATGTTTTCTTGATGATCGACTTGTTTTTTATGTTCTACCCCTTCATCTTCCGTCTACAAACATAGAAATAAACTGTAATAAGTATATCTACACAGACACATAGAATAGAATATACATGATTGCATAAATAAATAAATAAACATACCTTAGCACCAAGTATTTCATAAAAAATACACATTCTTTCGAACCCATGCTTTCATGAATTCTTTCAAAATCTTCTCTGATGTCTGCATTCCATACTTTGTTTCCTACATGTTTAATATGACATGACAAAGCATAGTCGATATAATCAATATAAAGTTTTCTTGTGTTTTCATTAATTTTAAAACAAAGAATGTTAAAAAATACAACTACTTACAAATTGTTCAATTAAACTTTCATTCTTCAACATATACTCTCAACCCATACTTAACTCAATTTTTATCAATTCATGGGTTGGCTCCTCTTTGTATGTTAGCACCTAGTAAAAGACATCCATGGACATGTGTAAATTAATTATTTAAATATAAATAACATAGCAAACATGAAATCTTAAGAAAGGTCATAAACGTAAATACTCACAAAGTTTGCGATCAACCATTTATTCTTTGTCGTCCTGTCTTATGTGATGAATGGACTCTATTTGTTTTTCTTTTTTTCAACTAAACAATTGAAATTAGTATTTCACGCGATACTTAAATTCAATGTACATAAAAAAATAAAAAATGATTACATACCTCTGATGCACATCGTAGTTGGGATGGATCCTCTTGCGATGAAATTATGTTCATTTCTTTTAACATCTTCTTCTACACTTTTTTGGACATCCCTACCGACATGTCTTTGTTTTTCCCCTTGTTTGTCCCTTGGAATTTTCAAAATATCCCTAGAAAAAAAGATATAAAAATTATTATTTAAAAAAAAAAATAAGAACCTGGTGCGTATATTAAGATAATTCGCACTGGGGTCTTAACAAAATTTTACACACTAGAGCATCATACAAAAATATACACACCGGTATAGTATAAAAGTGTTGTTGCGAAATAAAAAATGTTTTATAAATTTTTATATTCAGCGGGTGCTTTATGAATTAAGAGAAGCAGGACTTCCTAAGTACTATTTATTACGCATCGTCAAACACTGAAGAAATTTAAGAAATGACGATTTCCATATAAAACAATGATTTTTCCATTTTAAACTCAACGACGCGCTTTGTAATAAATGCGCCCCATTTTTTTTTGTTTCAGTACAATGCAAATTGTTGAATGCGAAAAGGATTTTTAATAATATTCTGAATTGAAATAAAGCGATGTTGTTTACAAACAAATACGCTTCGATGCACTTACTATGTAAAGAGCACACCGGTCACCACAAAGGAATTTTTTAAAAACAAAAAACCGACAACGACATGATAATTTATGATCCAATGCAATGAGTGGTTTCATTGCAACGGATAGGAAATGCCCATATATAAATAACCAAACACTATAAAGAAATTGTGCTTAAAAAAATTTCTTCTTCTGAAATATAAAAGGAGAAAACAAAAGAACAATCAGGAAATTAGGGCTTCCAATATTGAAGGTAAGTATGAAACCCTTTTTTTGTTTTGTTTGGGAATGCACTAAAAATTGTTTGATTCAAATATGAGAATGACAAAGATGATTAATAGAATGAAATCATATACCTGAAATTTCTCCTCTGCAGATTTCTATGTGATCTACAGTAGCCCCCCTTGAATTTGGCTTTTCAAAAAAAACCCCACCCACTCAAAAATATTTGCTAATAAATCTCTGTTGTACAAATATCGTCTCTAAAATTTGGCAAGCAATAAAACAAGGAATAGGGTTCTCCTTTATAAACACAAAACTCATATTCCTGCTCATTTTTTCGTTGTATATTTCGGCTTATTGATGATAAACACGTGTGTTGTTTTATTTTTTTCCAGAAGTTACGTTTTTCGGTGTTGGGTAGCACACCAGTGCGGTATTCATAACACATTAGTGTGGTATGCATAAACCACCAATTTATTTTTGTAATAAATTTCAAAGTGTTGATAGTAAGTGCGCGCGATTTTTCTAAATTGCTTAAGTCGATGCGATAAACAATTTGAAATGTGCTGGTGTGAAGTTTAATTAATAACACATTGGGGTGGTATGTAGGTAATAACACACCGTAAGATAGTTACATTTACATAATGCAAATGCAAACATCTGTATTTAAAGTTGTGTAGAGGTTTTGCTTTTCAGAGGCAATAACAGAGGTCAGTCTTCAATGCTTATCTCAATTAAACAAATTGGTGTATTTTGTTTATAAATACATACTCGTGCATTTTCAAATGATAAAGCACATTGGTGGGGAAGAAAGAGGGAAGGGGATATAATGAGTGAGAGAGGGAGGGGGATAAAGAGTGAGGGGGAGAGAGGGGTTGATGCAAGAGAGAGAGAGGGGGGGTATAGGGAGAGAAGGGGAGGGAAGGAGGAAGAGACTGAGAGAGGGGTTGAACATCAAATTCACATTTTCTATGTTCGAGGAGGATATTTTCAGGGATTGAGTAACGTTTTCAGATTTTGTAAAGCCATATTGATATTTCTTGTATAGCTGGGCGAAAAAAATAACAATGATATTGTAGAAAAAAACAATGATTTTTTGAGTGTGTTGTCAAATTATAAAAGTTATTTGAAGTTATTTTTGAAGTTAGATTGTTTTATGCTACCCAAGATGACGATTTTTTGTTCAAATGCAAGAAAAAAAGAATTATAATATCAAATGGCCAATTCTCCAGATTTCAACATCGCCTCATTACGTATCTTTGAAACTCCCTCAAGTTCTCTCACACCAATTGCAGTATGTCTAGATTTGATTGATAATTTATTTATCCCATTGAATTTATGTTATGTATGCAGGTGCAGTTTAATAATTGTTCATTCAATTTTGCAGGATCAGGATTCATAATTGAGTTTAGATGCTCAATATATTGCAGTGGTCCCAAAATTACTCAAGCTCTTATCCAGAGAAAGATACCGTAGGTAGATGTTTGATAAAAATGGACAAATTCTTTACCCTACTAATGCTAACATGCCATATTCTAGCAACCAACCTGCGTCAACGATATTACACCATGAGTTTGATCTTTTATGTAGACAACCTCGTAGGGCGTAAGAAAAATATGTTTAAGTAATTGTATTTTTTGATTTTCAATGGAACTAATGTAAATGTATTTCTTAATTCGACATTTGTTTTATAAAGGGTTTGGTTTCATGTTTATTATTGGGAAGAAAATGTCCATGCTTCTAATAAGTGTTTGGTATAATGTTTGAAGATATTAAAAGCATTGTGTTACTAATATTATCAATGTCATGTTCAATATTTTTACAATTAGGATTTTGATGACGAACGACCTATCTACCATCTACTGTTGCACCCCACTATGATGTCAAGTCACGGGCTTGCTGCTAAACAAAAAAATCTCGGAGAGGAAGCATACCGAGAATGGTTGAAATAACCACCTATTCAATTCCCACTACCTCTTGAGTCATCAATTGAAAATCTTGACAATAACACAAGTTTTTCACATGTTGGGAATGAAGGAAATGATATAAATTTTGGTATGGATGATTTCTTGCGGGATACCCAGGCCATGGAGGGAATGTTGTTAGATGCATTCTAGAAAAATGAACCAGGGGATGATGCCAACGTGATAGATAACTTCTACAAAAACCTGAAATCTGCTTCCACCACCCCTCTATTTGGTCTAGTACAAGAGTCTACAAGGTTTACGCAACTAGGGACAATAATGTTACTATACAAATTGAAAGTAATGTATGGTATGTCAGACGTGTGTTTCACAACACTTTTGAGGTAACTAACCATTAAGAACCCTAATTTTTTAAGGAGTCTTATCACCAATGAAGGAAAACAATGGTTGATTTTAGTCATGCTTAATGATAGTGTAAATTTCTATTGCCCACTAATAGTAGCTTCTTCAAAAATAAGGTACTTCCGAGTGATAATGGATTTCCCGATAGCTGCATAGAGGCAATGCAAATGCTGAAAATGTTGATTGTTGAGTACATATCATACTATACATGTTCAAACGATTGTATTCTATACAAAAATAAATATGAGGATAAATACATATGTCCAGAATGTGGGCATGACAAGTACCATAAATAAAAAAATAAGGGTAACACACATGGTCCTCCTCATAAGATATTGAGGCACATGCCTATAATTCCAAGGATTCAAAGGCTCTTTCATTGCAAACAATTAGACATGTTGCAGGGGTGGAATGCCTCACATAAAAGTGAGCCATGAGTTATGTGAGTCCTAACAAATTCAATAGCCAAGAAGCATATATAGGATACATGGCGTGATAAATTCAAGGATGAAGTACATGGCCTCTGATTGAGCATAACTATGGATGGAGTTAACCCTTGTTGCCTCCAAAACACCAACTATTATGTTTTTCTAGTGGTAGTGATCAATAACAATATCCCCCGATGGTTGTCCGTGAAGAATGAACGTCTTATGTTGGCTCTAATAGTCTAGGGTAGAAGACGAGTGAAGAGAATGGATGTCTACCTCCAACCACTAATCGATGAATTTAAGCAATTATGGGAAGGGACACATGTATATGATGTATCAAGACCCATCCCAATGGAGAGGTCTTTTACATTGTATGGCATATGTGCGTACACCACACATGGTTATCTAGGACTAGGAGTTTGCTCTGGTAAGCATGTTCATCGATTTTTTTATATCTATAATTTTATTTGGCATACTTCATTTGGTGCAACTATATTTTTGACACTAACATGCTATGTATACGTTCACATTGCAAGTCTTGTAACAAACGAGTATCATGGATGTAAATGTTGTGGATCTTCTATAAAGGATAGGTGGTCCAATGACTACGAAAGCCGATGTATGATTGTTCAATGGTATTCCTCCAAGAAGACCACATAATCAATAGATGTACACGCATAAGATTTGGTTTTGATATATTTTCATTGTCATATTTATTGTTTATTGTAGCAAATTGATGTTGTATTGTATTAAAATATGTTTATGTTATGATCTAGATTTATGAGCGGAACGAAATGAATAACAATCTGAATACAACAACACAGAGATACGAAGAACAATAACAGATATCCATTGAACAATAACTTCTATTGAACAAATAAAATAGGTTGAAACTGTAAATATGTAGAACTAAAAACAACTTGCTCGAATGGTGGTAGTTATCTTTGAGAAGAGATGTGGATGCTATGCGCATCCGTCTGGACAAAATGATTACAATGAGGTTCCAGAGGCCTTTTTAACATTAATCATGAATGTGAAAACCCTATACATCCAAAAACCTAACCCTAAGAGATGAAACACCAAAATTTATGTGGGCCCTGATGGGTAAGTTGGTACCTCAACTTCCCGGGGTTGTAACTTTTGTATACAACCTCCGTTTTAGGCGCGTGATAGCTCGTTCGAAAGGTCTTTTAGAGAGCTGCACATTATTCCATCAAACTCTAACACCATCTACAGTTTGATTGTGGTAAGCCAAAAAAACACTTTTTAGGGTCCCAAAACGGCCCTGGAAGTACAAAAAGATGTACTGACAGGAAAAATTCCAAAATAGGGAAGTTGGATTAGGTGGGCGGCCACCAATATCCACTTGGAAGCTGTGTATGGATTTAGACGACCTCGAAAGTGTAGAACCCACAATTAAAAAGAATTACAGAAGAACGTGTTGAACTAAAAACTATTAAGAGGAGCTAGTTGGAATAGGTGGGCGACCACCAATATCCATCTGGATCAGTCCTTCCCACTGAGGAAGAAATGGCCTCCATTGCATTGAGTGCCACCATCAGGTGAGGAAACGTCTGTTGAATTTTTCCCTGGGTGCACCACTTGCCTTGGTGGAGGAGTTGGCCTACCTTGACAACCCAATAAAGATGGATCCTCTGCTGGTGAGTGCCCTTAACCTGTGTGTCCACTATCTGATTAGTGGATGCATGTTCCATGTAGTCAGGGTTGATCTCTATTGGTGTCAACTGTTCTATGATCTTCGAGGTGTCCAATAATGGTGGAAAGTATGGCCGAAGGAGGTCCACATTGAACACTGGGTGGAAGCCAAGGAAGGGTGGAGTGTTGAGCTCAAAATCATTGATACCCACAATCTTGGTGATAGTGTAAGTCCTGTAGTGAAGTGGGTAGACCTTCCGATGGGGCCCTATAAAGCGCTCTTTCTGCAAATGTAACCAGAACTTGTCTCCCACCTATAACTAGTGCGGTACCCAGTGTTGATCATGGTGCTGCTTGTACTTAACATTGGATTTCTGCAAAATCTCGTGGACCTGTTGGAAGATGTGTTGAATCCACTTAATGAATCTGGTGGCTTTGTCGACATCAGACTGAACATGGGAAGAATCTATCTGTGTGGTTGTAAGAGGTAGTGCAACATCAATGGGACCTAAGGGTTGGAATCCTAGCCCCACATGAAATGGGCTATGGCCGATGGAGCTATGGAGATCGCTATTGTAGATGTGCTAAACATAGGGAAGACTCTCATCCCATGTACGCGAATGCTTAGAGTTATAGATGCATAGGATGTGCACAATCATCTGATTAACGACCTCTGGTTGGCCATTGATTTGAGGGTGGAAGGCAGTAGATTTAGTGAACTTGGTGTCCAATAGTGACCAGAGACTTGACCAAAATGTGCCAAGGAACCTGTTGTCCTGATCGGAGATGATGGTTTGTGGTATCCCAAAATGGACCCACACTCGTTCAAAGAAAAGGTTGGTAGTATATGTCATTGTGATTCTATTCTTGGAGGCTGTGAGAATGGCCATATTCAAAAATTGATTAACCACTACAAATACACAATCATTGCCTTGCTTGGTAGACAAAAGGATAGACATGTAATCCATAAAGATGGATTCCCAAGGCCTCTCAGGAGTCGGGAGAGGGATGTATAAGCCTTGCTTCTTAATGAATGGCTTGGAAATGACATATATACTTGCTGACATCCTGTTGAAGTTTTGGCCAATAAAAATGTTTCTGTAGAATGACCATAGTTTTCTCCACACCAAAATGTCTTGCCATCCAACTATAGCGAGCCTCCCAAATCATCTTTGCACGCTCACTAGCATGAACACAAAGATGGCCCATATGGCATAACAATCCATCCTGAATGTGAAAATAGGTGACATTCATGCCTGTACCCAAGTGCTGATAGGTGGTGGTGAAGTCATGATTTCACTGATAAAGTTGGGGCCACTCAGATGCCTCATTCCCACAGGAATGGAGCACGGTGGTGAGTGCAGCCACGAGAGGTCAATTGAGGCAGTCAGTGACATGATTTGTGTTCCCTATCTTATACTTGATGTTGAGATGGAACTATTGCAGGTATGTGGACCATTTTTGATGGTGGTCATTCTACAACTTCCCTTGTGTCTATATGAACTGCAGATGCTTGTGATCAATGTGGATGATTGTATCCATTCCCATAATGTAATGTTTCCATTGATGACAAGATTGCACAATGGAATACATTTCTTTGTCATAGGTGGAGTATTTCTGTATGATACCTGAGAGTGTCTCACTATGGTATGCTATTGGATGACTGTGCTGAGTGAGAACTGCACGTACAACATAGTTGAATGCACCAGTCTCAATCTTGAATGGTTGTTGCAGATTGAGTAAAGAGAGTACTGGAGCTGAGCACAAGCGATGCTTTAGATAATCAAATGCTCGTTGATGTGCCTTTCCCCATGCGAAATTTTCTCTGTCACCACCCTTGGTCACTTGGCTGAGGGCCCATGCAATATGGGAGAATCCCAACATGAACTGTCGGTAGAAGTTGACAAGTCCCAAGAAGCTCTGAAGCTCGGTGAGTGTTGTCGGGGCTGGTCAGTCACAAATGGCTTGGATATTAGCTGGATCCACATGTACCCCATGCTCATCTACAATGTAACCTAAGTATTGGGCCCTGTTCATGCCAAAGGATCATTTTTCCAAGTTGGCATATAGATTGTGCTATCACAGAGTGCTAAAAACCTGCTGAATATGCTGCATGTGCTCCTCCCAAGTTCTGTTGAATATGAGGATGTCATCCAGATAGACGACCACAAAAGAGTTGGTGAAGGGTCTCAATACATCATCCATCAAGCTCATGAAAGTGGATGGTGCATTTGTTAATCCAAAGGGCATGACCAACCATTTGAAGAGACCTTCTTTAGATTTGAAAGTTGTATTCCATACATCAGTCGGTTCGATGGGAACCTAGTGGTAGCTAGACTTTAGGTCAATCTTGCCAGATAACTTTTCCCCCTTGAGTTGGTGAAGAAGGTCATCATTTCGGGGAATTGCATACCGGTTTCTAACTGTGATTTTGTTCAATGCTCTGTAATCAATGTAGAGCCACCAAGTCCTGTCTTTCTTTTGCACTAGTACAATCGACCTTCCCCAAGGGGAGGAGATGGGTCTGATGTGCCCTTTTGAAGCAACTCTTGGATATGATGCTCAATTTTGTCATTTTCCAACAGAGAGCGATGATAGACTGGTCCATTAGCCAGAGGTGCACCAGGGGTTAGATCAATTGGATGCTTGACTTGGTAGTGCATCAGTACCCCGATGGGTGAGGAGAATATGTCTCTATATTCTTCCACAATACCATCCACTTGCTTCTGCTACAAAGAGAGTCTCTGTGTAGAGGCCATGGATGTGGCAACAACCTTCTTCTTACTGTGAGCACAGATCACAAAGAAGATGAACTTCCCGGTCTGTGAAATGACCTTACTGCATTGCTTAGTAGAGATTAAAGAAATAGCGGTAGGCGGCCCTACCTCGGTATCCTGTACAATTGTCTACCCAAAGTAATATTAAGACTGCGAGGTCTACAATCATATAAAACATGTCACTTCCAAAAATATGGTTGTCCTAAAAGAACATCACAAACTTCAAGCGGAGAAATATCACACAATATCTCGTCTTTGAAGGGCTTGATGCCATAGGGAAGACGCCACTGTTGGCTGACATGAAGATTTCTTCCTTGGAGAAGCCAAATGATCATGTAGGGTTGTGGGTGTAGTGTCGTTGGTAGGTCTGACCGCTTGAAAAACTCTCCTGAGATCAGGTTCTTCTGACTGCTGTTGTTGACAATGAAATGAAGTGGAGCCCCCTTTACCCATATTTGTGAGTGAAATAGGCGTTCCATTTCCTTTGGTTCTTTTGGTTCGCTGGGCTAGATTTTGGTGGAATGAGAGTGGCATTGGGTTCGACATCGATAATCTGCTTCCCTCCTTCTGGATTTGATTCAGAGTCAGAATCTACCTCAGACTCGAAAATTTTCAGCTCGGCCACCAGTGACTTCTTGGAGCGACATTCCTCGGTGTTGTGCCAAGTGATTTTATGGTATTCACACTACTTTCCCATGTCCTTCTTCAACTTCTAATTACCCTTCTTGTGTTGCATCTTGGACTAGTTGTATTGAGAGTGGCTATCTTTTCTATACCCCTTGTTTTGTGGGTTTGAGCCGTCTTTTCCCTACTTTGGCTGTGAGGAGTTTGCAGATCCAAACTCTTGCCTCTTCTGCTTAAATTTCTACTCGATCTTGACACCATATCTATAAGCTGCACCTAATGATGCGATGTCTAGAAACTCCATTTCTGTTTGAATGTATCTATGTAGACGATCACGATATTTGAGCACGAGATATTGTTTCGAGTCTCTGATACCCAATTTGGTGCATAGGGTATGGAAAATATTGGTGAAATCTGGTACTGCCTGGTCCCTTTCCTGATGCAACGTGGTATATCTTATGTACTGGTCCTCGTAGCTTACCACATGGTAGTAATGTTCTTTAATGACATCCCTAAAGGAATCCCATGTGGGGGAGACCATAAATATTTCATATTCCTCTATGGACCTTTGCTCAGAGTAATATCCCACTAGTCCTTAACATGGGGGATGAACTTGATGAGTGCAAAAGTAATCTTTTCCCTTTCGGAAAAATTGTGGACCCAAAAATACCCTTCAAGCAGATTCATCCATTTATCTACAACATCCACATCTATCAGTCTTTCAAATAATGGAATATCAAAATTGACTTGTACCTTGAAGGGGGTTGCATGGCCGCTTGATGAAGATGAGTCTCTTATGGGTAGCCGCTGAAGGATCTGTGCAAAGTTGTTCATCATTTCGTTCCTTTTTCGTGAAAGGGATTCCTCGAGTAACATTTTAAAAGGATATCTTGCTCCATCATCTTTATTTTTGTCCCCCATGGGTTTTTTTTCAGACTTGAAACGACCGATCTTACAAAGGATCGACTGGTTTGAGCCTCAATTTCTTATACCCAGATCTTGTCGGGGACATGCACGAAGAAAAATAAATGAAGAGAAAACTGCTCTGATACCACTGATCTAGATTTATGAGCGGAATAAAATGAATAAAAAACTGAATACAACAACACAAATATATGGAGAACAATAACATATATCCAGTGAACAATAACTTCTATTGAATAAATAAAATAGGGTGGAACTGTAAAACTGCAGAACTGAAAACAACTTGCTCAAATGGTGGTAGCTATCTCTGAGAAGAGATGTGGATGCTATGCGCATACATATGAGTAGAATCATTACAATGAGGCTCCAGAGGTCTTTTTAACATTACTCATGAATGCCAAAAACCTAGAAAACCAAAAACCTAACCCTAGGAGATGAAACACCAAAAGTTATGTGGGCCCCGATGGGTAAGTTGGTACCTCAACTTCTTGGGGTCGTAACTTTTGCATACGACCTTCGTTTTAGGCGCGTGATAGCCCGTTGGAAAGGTATTTTTGAGAAATACACATTATGCCATCAAACTTTGACTCTATTTACATTTTGACTGTTGCAAGCCAAAAAACCATTGTTTAGGGCCCCAAAATGGCCCTGGAAGTACATAAAGATGTACTGACATGAAAACTTCCAAAATAGTTCAGTTGGATTAGGTGGACAAACAACAATCTCCACCTGGAAACTGTGTAGGGATTCAAATGACCTTGGAAGTGTAGAACCCACAATTACAAAGAATTACAGAAGAACGTGCTGAACTAAAAACTGTCAAGAGGAGCTAGTTGGAATAGGTGGGTGTCCACCAATATCCACCTGGATCATGTTAACCTTTGAATTACTAAACATTAATTGAGATATCCCAAATTTGTTGGTGTACAACAACAAAGATTTATTTTAAATTATATTTTATTTAACGAAAAATGAATACATTAAAAAATATTCAAACCTAAATTTTTTTATTGTTTGAGAAAATCAAAATTCTAATAAATATACACTTACTTTGATGGAACTTCTAAGGACAATTCCAACAAAATAGCTTCGTGCAACATCTATAGTACTTGTGGTGTACTTGGCATTACCAAATTTGATGGCATTCCTCACCTTAACTAGTGCTACTATCACAACCTTCACCTATTCCACTCCATTATTTAGTTTTATAATCATATAAACTTATATTAATAATTATTTTCGCATTCTGCTTGAAATAAGTGTCAATATAGGAAGGACATGGAAATTATAAGAGATTCTTTTTCTAGAGCCTATTCAACATTAAGGAAAATTTTAATGATCCATATTTATCTAAAAGTATAGAATCCTTTGCCAATTTTGCTATATAAAATGTTGGGTGATATTATTTTTTAATAAAAGATTCATAAAGTCTCTATTGGAGTAAAAGATTGTGAAACAATTTCATTGAAAGTGTATAGATCAAAATGTATTATTTTTCTCTATATTTATTATTTTAAATTTAATTGATTAAATTTCATATATTATAATAGTTGGATAATAAAAATTAATAAAATCTTTGGAAAAATTAAATATTAATAAAATATAATCATTGTTATTTTAGTAAACAATTATATTCTAACTTTGTCTTGAAATCTTTGAATAATAAAAACTAAAAAAATAACATTATCATTACATCATCAACAATATTATTAGTGAATAATTATGTTATAATGTTATTATTATAGTGTATGAAAAAGACATAAATATTCAAATCAGAATCATTTCACTCATTATATTTAAGTATTTTTGTTTCTAAATACGTTTAATCAACATATTGTATCTTGTTGGACAACAAACAATTCACCTTGAATAAGAATTAAACATTATATGACATTAATGGTTATAACTTTTTGCAATCACAATCCAAATTAAACGCTTTCATAAAAGTAAAGTTAAACATTATATGACAACTATAAATTGAAATGAGTGATACATATCAAATTTCACTTAAAAATATTGAAATCATTAACAATGTTCATCATTATCATACTCATATTACATTTTATAAATTAAACAATAACAATAACCACAACATTATAAAAACAATAAGTATAAATGTTAATCACTACCACTACTAGCTAGGTCCATCACCAGATCTAGGTGCATTAGTGTCTATGCTATAAGAGGTAGAGCATGTTAGAAAAAAGACGATCACAGAGCAATAATAAAAAAACATATGAAAAAATAAAACATAGAAGATATACAATACAATAGAGACACATATATATGTGGTTCACCCAATATGGGCTACATCCACCAGAGAAATTGTCAGTCCTTCCTTTATTATTATCCAACAAATGAAGGGATACAACCTACAACAGACTCGTTGTAACTTCCTCTTCTTTTCTCATAGTCTCATCTCTTAGAATAAAATATAAAACAATCATTACAAATGTCAATCAATACCACTACTAGCTAGGTCCACCACTAGAGCCAGATGCATCAATGTCTTTGCTATTAGAGGCAGAGCCTGTTAGAAAAAAGAGGATTGCAGAGAAATAATATAAAACAGATGCATAAATAAAAAACAAAAGATACACAATACAATAGAGACACAGATATACATGGTTCAACCAATATGGGCTATGTCCACCAGAGAAATTACCAGTCCTTCTTTTATTAGTGTCTAGCAAATGAAGAGATACAACCTACAACACACCCACTGTAACTTCCTCTTCTTTTCTCACAATATCCTCTCTCAAAATAAAATATTCACTCTCATACATCGCCAAAATACAATTCCATCATATATAAAATAGGGTTGCCTTATACGGAAAAAAACCCTAACATAACTTCTACCGTCAGATCTGCAACCTAATTATGAATGATTCATATTGACTACAAAATTACAATATTTTACAAGGGAATTTCCCCAAAAATTTCTCTTTGAGGGGGGCTCCAATGAATGTCCCCACCCCCCTTGACAACATATGTGGGGGGGAATCCCCCCCACACCTCCTTGTCAGGAAATGGGATCCAAACACGATTGAAACATGACCTCTGAATTATGAAGATAATCAGGCTCCATAACCAACATAGCCTCTATCAAGAACAACTATCTTAGAAACAAATGTCGGCATAAGTGTACTATAAATTTTCCCTATATCAATTTCATGAATATGTGCATCAATGGTACCCGATGTGATCATAGTGTCCAAAGCATCAAAAACTTGTGAAACATGTGGAGGAAGAGGAGGAAGAGGGGGACCGATGGATGATGACACTTGTGGAATAGGAGAAAGACAATGATTGACATATGGTGACACAAGCATAGGAAGAAGGGGAGGAGGGGGATTGAACATGGATACAAGTTCAGGCACATGTGGAGGGGAAACATGAGGAGGAAGAGGAGGAGAAGGAGGATCACGCATGGATGAACGATCGATAAATGATGCAACCGACTCATGTGGAGGAGAATCAAATGGAGGAGGAGGATCATGTGGTGGAGTAGAGGATGTGGATAGCTCTGTCGATGATCTAGATGTAGTGTGTTCATGAACACCATCCCTCAACATATCAATGAGGTTGACCACACCAAAAATATGACGCATCAACATCATCATGTCACGAGGAAAATTCCTCCATGTAGTAGAGAGTGCCTCTACCCATAACATGTCTCTAGGGGGGTATAGGTACCACTATGTGACTAGTCATGACATAACATAGCTCATCCACAACCTCTAACCGAACTCTCGAATCAGGCCTGTGTGGCATGTGGGGTCTCTGTACTACTGGAGGCTGCTACCCTGCCTCCTCCATCACCTCATGCTCATGTTGGGGAGGCACATCCCCAACATATATGTCAATTTATGCAAATCAATAGATAACAATTATAAGATCATTGAAACAAAATGTTACAATAAATTACATGTGCATTAAATAAGACATGAAAATATGCAAACAAATTGATCAAAACACAACGACAATATTATCTCTCTCATCTGGTGGCTCCTTTGCGGTAAATAAGATGTTTGGACATCCTCTCCAATATGTCTCCACATACGAGTACTCTACAATATCAAGGACATTATCATCCTCTCTAGACAATAATTCAATAACCGACCTTCCCACTAGAGTAATGAGATACTCGTACTGGCCCCTCTTGGGAATCAACTATCCCTACATGCACATACGTGCATCAAACATAGGCCTAGCAGGAAAGTGGAGTACTGCTGACCAAATGACATGAACCCTCTCAAAAAATATTGTATACAACTCAAACGTGAATGAGAAGAATCTTTTCCTAGATAAACCAAAGCGATAATGATCTAATGCATGAAATTTTTTTCTCAAAAAAACATCTGCCCACCTAATCAATCGAGGCTCCCACAATAAACTATCTACATAATACAACATAGGGAAACTAATGTACTGCCCATTAGAGATATAATGTGACAATAAAGAGAGAATATAACATAATCACTTAACATCCTCTCTCTCAAATGAACTGAACCACAAATGACCACCTTTAGCCTGGAACTCCGAAGCCAAAGGAATATCCAGGTTGACATATCTTTGCACATGTTTCAGTTGGTTCTCTCCTATAACATCGGGCGATAGCGTAGGGAAATGGGGAAAATACACCCCCTTCCTAGATAACCCAATGATGAAATATACATCCTCCTCTATGGGATGATACCATATATCTGGACCAACCCTGAACCCATGTCTCTCATTATCCCATCGACAGATTAATTGCTGTAACAATGGAGAGTTCCCCCTAAGGGATCTTCCATCCTGATAAAACTTCAGGAGGCCAATATCCATCAAAAGGTCATGTGTATGTTATGAAATAGGGTGACAATAAGCCTCCCTCTCCCTCTCCTTGGCCTCCCACTCATACACAAAAGCATATGTCTCGACTTGCCACCTCCTCGCCTCTTTCTGGTTTTGCCACCGTCATCTTTGATTCACATACAAATATTGTTAGGCACATATATAAAGATAAAATAAATTGAAATTATAAAATAAAAACATATATAAATGACCTATATTTAAAAAATCTAATTTTCATACACACCACTATCGGTGTGCTATCTCAAAAAAAAAAAACATCGATGTCCCATAGGACTATCAACAACGATGAAGTGCTTTTATCAGTATCGATTCATTTTGTTAACAAAGATGCACTGCAACACTAAAATTTATAGTGCACAAATCCACGGTGCCCTTTGTTATACCGAATGCACATGTGTGACATGTCTACTAGAGCACCGCCATACTGTGTACATGTGATGTCGTCTTTACGACACCAGTGCGTTTGGTGGACTAATGGGCACCACTAAGCTAAATTCATTATCGCAGTTGAAGTGGTGTGATGGGTTACTGTTAACACACCAACACCACCGTGATAGTGGGGCACCGACGTTTTGTACATTAGTGCGTTGTAAAGGATAGAGCACCGAGAATGAGGCATCCAATGAGATGCCCCACTATGAAAATATGGGAAATATATGCCCCAGTGCATTTCTGTATACAATACTGATGCATTGGATTACAAAGGTTGCACCGCTACATTAAATTTTATAAACCATTACATTAGCAGTGTTGTTAGTTAAGTGAAGTGTGTCAGTGGGTGATGTTAAATGGTATCAGTGTGATTTATTTGGTACCTGTATGATTTTTATAATGTATGGCGGTGCGTTTGAACATTAACATGACAAGGCATTATATGTCTGGTTCGCACCGGTGTGGTTGGTTAAAATTTGTGCACTACTAGATTAAATTTGCATATAATGTTGAGTCAGCGATGCAGTTAATGAAGTGAAATGTGTTGGTGCAGGTAGAATCCCATTGTGAGATGGTTTTGGGGAGTTCTAGAGGATGCACCACGTTGTAAAGGATAGAGCACTGGGAATGAGGCGTCCAATGAGACGCCTCTCTTTGAAAAATCAGACAATATATGTCCCACTGCATTTCTGTATACATTTATCAGCGTGTTGGATTACAATGTTTGCACAACTACGTTAAATTTTATAAATCATTATGTTAGCAGAGTCATTAGTTGAGTGAAGTATAACATTCCGTAATGATAAACAAAACCAGAGTGATTTATTCAGTGCATGTATGTTTTTATAAAGTATGCCGGTTCTTTTGAACATTGATGTGCCAGGGAGTTATTTGTCGGGTATGCCTTGGTGGTCTTGATTAGAATTGGTGCACCACTAGGTTAAATTTTATATATTGTTGGGCTATAGGTGCGGTTAATGAAGTGAGCTGTGTCAGTGCAGGTAGAAGCCCATTCAACCTCGGTTTCAGGGCGTTCCAAAGGATGCACCACTTTGTTTCTAATAATTCATCACGATGCGCTTAAGTTTACCATAGTGCACACTACTTCGGGGCGAGTTGAACCGTTTAGGTGCACCACGAGAAATTGAAAAAAATTTGAAAAAATTCTCAAATTTCAAACTAAATTGTAATTTTGAATGGATGAAAATGAAAATAGGAAGGTAATAAATAATTTACCTAGTCTCTTTTGTCCTGAGGAGGCATGGTTGCACCATTGAGATGAAATGAAAATTTGTGGTAATTTCCAAAATTTGGAAATGTGCGTGTTATCACATAAGTTGTAGGTTGGAAAAATCCCGAACCAACCACCAAATGGAGACAACTTTGAGTACACCTACCCACTGTCACCTTAGGTAGGTACTCTTTTCACTTTAGAGATGATAGAATCACCTCATGGGGGGAATCCCAATGACCCTAGGGGTAAATGAGATGGAAAGTGTGATGTATGAATGGATGCTCCTATAGGTCAAGTTGATATGTGTGGAGAACAACTTGAATAAGGTCTTGATGGTAGCCAAGGTTTCCAAGAAGTAGTAGACCTTGCGAATGCTAAATGTATGTACTTGCCCGAGACACAAGGAAAATGAAGATACAAGACCAAATATATGACAGACCAACAAGTTAGGCTTGGTGTCCCTAATTGAAACAATTATTAACAATATATACCAATAATGAAATGGTACAATTAGCTACTGAAACTAGTGTTAGAAATCAAGTAAATGATGCAAGAGATAAACTAGCAAAACACTAGTGCAACTCAAGATTAAAGGAGCAAGATACTAGCACAAAATGCAAGGCTGTAGTAAATACTTTCTACAGATAAAATAATCATCCTTATATGCGCTATGCGCTATGATCACTAGATTATGTGGGAAAAAACTTAACAAATTTCTGCAGTTGAATTAATGGCTGTAGATAAGATGTTATAATAGTAGTAAGAAACACTTAACCAATTAAGACTCCCTCGGGGAAATAACAAGCCTAGAACATCAAGGAAAGAAATCAATTTGAACAAGTTGATTCCTTTATGTTTTCACATATACCAATGCAACAATTTTATTTCTCCAATGCAAATTGAAAATGATTAGTGCATTACTATCAGGTTGAGGAGTCAAAGAATGTGATGACTAGGCTAATTCCTTGGGGGTGTAAATCTTTTTACTCCCCAAGGAAAGCTAGGCCCACTAGGAAATGTTAATAGGGTGTACACACTTTTACTTCTCTTAGAAAACCTTATGCAACAATATGACCTTGGATGTATGTGGTTGATACACAAAGAAAATAGGGTGTAATCCATTTTACTCCCTAGGGTTTGTGAATCAAACAAAGGTGAACTTGCAGGGTGTACGCCCTTGTAGTTCTCCAAGAAACCTTGCAATTAATGACCTTTCACATGCAAAAAGATGAATCATGGGGAGGGTGTATGCCCTTATAATCCTCCAAGGGTTCATCCACTAACAATTATGGAAGAAGCAAGAATTCTAGACAATAAGTGCAAATTTTCCTTACCAATTCCAAATAGATGCAAGATCAAACCCTAAGTGACCAAGAAAATTCCATTTATAAGCATAAGAAAAAGCCTCCAAGTGAAGTGCACCACTTTTATCCACCAATAATAAGAGAAAGCATAACAATTTCAAAAGAGAGATGAAATTCTTCAAGAGTAGCGAAAATTTCAACTAAGTATCCTTCTCCACAAGGGAGAGCTATGTTCAAATGAGATACAAATGATATCTATTTATACAAAAGGTATTAGACATGGTTTTTCCACTTAATTATGGTAAAACATAAGATAAGGGGTCAACAACCCTTATCTTACCCATCTACAGAAATAATAATATTTAATTTACACTTTTTCACATTACAAACCCTAAAATAAGATGGTGTCACCCCTTTAGGGGGACGTTTTGACACTTGTAGCAAGTTGTTAGAGTTGGGGAAGCATGGCTAGGCCTCCAAAGGCCACATGTCATTCATCTAAGCCACTTCATCATGGTTCAAAGTCTCCTTCCTTCAAAACGTGCCATGTGTCAATGAGAAACCCCTCCATCACCACCAAACCTTAGCCCTAGGTGACGTCAAGCCTCCAAAGTGACATTTTGCCTCTCCTAGGCTAGTTGTTTGGCATGTGAGGGATAGGTTATGTCTTCCAAGGTGTCTTCTATGCCTCCAAAGGCAATTCATCATGATTCTACATGTGGGCCCTTGGTATCCAACCTGTGGGATTCAAGCCCCATGGAAGTCCAAGCTAGGCTTGTTCCTGCAAAATAGTCCACCAAACAAGGTCCTGCAAAACAAATATGCACGACCTCCAAGGATACCAAGTCAAAATATCATGGCAAGTGAAAACCACATTTAATAAACAAGGAACCTAAACATGTGCATCAAAATTACCTCATCAAATTAAACAAATGCTCCAAGACCTTATCCAATTGACCAAGTTTAGGTATGGGAGGGGTGTCATAAAAGTCCTATTGGGTAGACCAAAACCCTCAAGTAGGGGATGATCCCAAGGATGCCCCTTAAAGGTCATGTAGTGGATGATGAGGTGGATAGGGGGTTAGAATTGATATTTCAATGAGTGTCATGGCATGCAAGGGTTCATATTATCTCATTGATGGGTGCCTTTGTAGGGGGTGTTCTGCACCTTCTTCCTCAATGCAACATTTTTCCAAGAATTTATTTCCATTTATTAATTAATTAATGCTCCAAACACATGTGCACTCCCAATAGTAAATCAATTAGATTGGGGGGTAGTAACACAATGTCACTTGAATGAAGAGGTCCTCAAAGTGCCATAGGGGTAACCATGTAAAGCATTATAACACACTCATGTTAGTCTTATATTCAAGCAAGCTATTTATTATGTGTTTGATATTTTGCAGGTCTTCAATTATTTTAAGAGAAGCAATTCATCATTCTCAAGACCTGTTTGGGTGAGCATATAGAAGGATTATATTTTAGGCTCTTATCTTTTTCCAACAATCATCCCCTTGGGCCTTCATCCCCTTGTTCCATGAAACGAGGTACATGCCCTTCTTGGGTCACTAAATTCAAAGGGCCTAGAAGAGGGAAATATGATGGGAATACAATGAGAGAAGAAAGGTAAGTATGGTTAGAAATGGCACGATAACCCTTCAAGGGATCCCTAGTTGCAACCCTTTCCCAAAAAGTTTGGCCACTTACTAGGAAATAGATGACACTCACCAAGGTGAAACAAGGTCAAAAGCATAATTTCCAAGCAGACATTCTATAATCAAAAGAAACTTAAATACAACATGCTTAAATGCCTCAAATATTAGGGTGATTACCTGCCACAACACCTAACTTGTACCGCATGGATAAATACCCATCCGCCTTACAGAATCTAGCATGTGTGGTGGATGCGCTGACAATGGATCCAAACTGTGGTGATAGAGTGGGCTTTCATGTGTGCAAGTGGACACTGCTAGTCATGTGATCTCTCAACACTCCATATCTGCAACCTAAGGGCCTCAAGACATGATCTCCTTAGTTATCCTACAAAATGGGGATAATAGTGTGGAATCCACCAATGGAGATATTCAATTCGGTGTAGAGCACCAAAAATAGGGAATATTAGGAACAAAGGTGAGCACCAATTCTTTCTTAAGAGTTTGGAAGCACGTGATGCACTGTAACAATGAAAATTGGTTTGGATTTTTTTTTCATTTACCCTACTTCATTGCACTTTGGGACATTTAGGTGCACCGGGGCGTAATATGCAATGACACTGGTGCGATTTATTTGATGGATATAATTTATTATAAAGTATGTCGGTGCGTTTAAACATTTTCTCTCTGGGGTGTTATTCTTCGGGTACACCCCAGGGCAATTGATTAAACTTGGTGCACCACTAGGTTAAATTTTATAAATCGTTCAGATAGCAGTGCAGTTAATGAAGTGTAATGCATAAATGCAATTATAATCCTAGTTTGCGCCGGTGTTGGGGTGTTCTGAAGGACAAACCACTTTTTGTTTGGTAATTTATCGATGTGCGCTAGCTTGAACGATGCCAGTGCAGATATATATAGATGTACTGACGAATGTGCTCACTATGGCGTTATGTTTTGGATACATCTCGAGGCTATTGATTAAACTTGGTGCACTGCTAGGTTGAATTTTTCATATCATTGAAATAACATTGTAGTTAATGAAGTGTAATGCACCGATGCGGGTGTAATCCCAGTTTGCGTTAATGTCAGGGCATTCTGAAGGATGCATCACCTTGTTTTTTGGTAATTTTTCATGGTGCGCTAGCTTGAACGACACCAGTCGTTGCATTATGTTTTCATTGATGTCAAATTATTGATGTCTTGTCATAGTATAATTGATGTATTGATTGATGGCCTATGTTGTCGTAGATGTAATTGATTTCAAGTGGTTTCATAGTGATGTATTGTCATGGATTGATGTATAGATGGGATGATGCAAAGGTTGGTCATTTTTTTCTTGTCATGGATGATAGGAAGTACCAAATGGATTAACTCCAAATTGGACCCCTTATGGTGAAATCCCTCACAAGAAGATGCTTTATGAAGTCCAAATGGTTAAGTGGATTAGTTATCCTAGATTTGTGGTTAAGGAACCCTAGTATTGATTGTGGAATATTGTAATGAATATCCATGAATTCATAAGTGAGACTATTCTAGATGGATAATGCTCTTCATGCCATTTCCAGTGATATGTTGAACACCACATAACTCCTCACAGTTAGAGAGTTATGACCTTATGAAGTTGGAGAACCCTCATGTGTTGTCTAGAAGCCCCTAAAAGGTCAAATAAGTCAAATTATTATAGAAGATCCTAGAAAAAAGTTGACTAGTCAAAATGGTTAGTCATGGGTGTTGTAGGAAAATCTCCCTGCGGACCAGGTAGATTGCCTCAAAGAGATAGACCCTAACTCTAAGACAGAAAGTGCTTAACGTGGACACTGACCCCCTTTCAGATCTACACAAACTAGTACATCAGAAGGAAGGATGATAGAGGTACCTTTTAATTGACGTTTGTCCCATGCACGCTCCAAATTGAGCTTCGAACTCTCGCTCCTCGCTGAGTCCTGTAGACAAACAAAGTACGACCACTTCCTACTCTATTGATATTAGCTTGAAAACAAATCTATCTATTAACGATAAGTTCATGTAAAATCAGACACAAACTAGAAAGAAACAAGCCAAGCGTGTCATATTAATGAGAATAACGACAACAATACTTACAATCATAGATGCGAATGCTACAGCTTCGTCAAGTCCCCTTCGTCTAACCCTTGCTCGAAAGATCCACAACCTAGATGATAGCAGCTTCACTGATCACTCTCCTTTGATTGACTGTGTGTTTCCTATGAGATCATAGGTTTCATGCTAGCAATTCTTCCCCCAATCAGCTTTGTTCCAACACCACTTATGAGATCATAAGTTTGGTGTGATTCTCCTTTTCCAGTCCTCTTTCACCATTAGAAAGCTTGCTTATATATCCTTGGAGAGGCTTTAACCACTTGAGATATCTTTGGGGAAGTTGAGGATTTGCCTCCTTCAGTTGAGGATTTGCCCTAGGATCATGGCTAGACTAGGGATTTGAATCCAACTACCTTCCAAGAATGAAAAGATCCTTCCCCCATTCATCTCAACAACTTAACTACTACCTAGAATAAGTAGTGCTCCCTCAAAAGGACCATCAGAGCACTGTAGCTCTCCCTAGTAGGCTTTAGGGGGGCATCGACGCTCTCAAAATCTATAGCGCTCCTTCAAAAGGGCCAGAGGAGCTTTATAACGCTCTCATACAGTGTAAGGGGGAGCGTCGGTGCTCCCATGAGAGGTATAGGGGAGCACTCTCCTTCAAAAGCTCAGTTTTTGAGGTGCTTTCAGATGGCAAAAGGTTTGCAAGCCTGTTGACTCATTTCTCCTCTTCCAAATCAAATGTTTGAGGTGTTTCAAGTGTCCTTCTCGTGTCGTTATAGGCACGACATAGGCATCATGGCAATATGCTTCTCTGACACTTGAGACACTTGTGATCAACATGCGACACTTGCGACCTTGTGAGAAAAATGTTACACTTGCGACCTTTTTAATGATGACACTTGTGACATTATCAAAGTGAGTAATTTCGACGTGTAGCAGATTTCCCCCCAAAGTATGAAGTTAGAAGACAGGAACTGATAACTGAAATGCTTTGTAGACTTTCAAGCAAGGGTATAGACTCAGAGAACCTGACGGAAGCTGCACACAAACATCCAACAAATATCATGACATATTTCAAAACCCAAGGAAGGCATACCTATGCTTGGGTGATCAAGATTTGCGAGATATGGCCGCCATAAAATACACTATGGATCCATAATTGTATTGATAAGAAGGTATAGCCACCGAAGATACAATGTGGATATATACTCCGATGAATTGGACTGATCGTAGCCATGAAGAATACACAGTGGATCTACGAGGTGACAAGACATAGCCATGACCAATACAAAGTGGATCTATGTAACAATGTATGCATCATTTATCTAAGAGAAACTCCTTCGCAACCTGGGCAAAGCATATATCAAAGTGATGACTCAACCCAGGGTCTTCTTACCGATCCCAATGTGGTACGATTCTAGCCATGTGAATAGATGTCCTGATGTCAAACATGGCAGAAGCCACTTGATTACCGGTCAATAGTGTAAACTGTTAACAAGCGCGAGGGAGATCACCATTAATGTCAATGATTCGCAAGGTACTGATCCGGATTATTTTCGGCATGAAATGAGTGCGGAGATATAATAAAGAAATGCACAGAGATATTGAAGATATTCAATAATATAATAGAAATGTATCCGAGATGCAACCATAAACATAGATATACAGTAATACACGATTTCTATTAATCAGCTAAATGTACAAAGACTGTAAAAATACAGAGTGAAAGACTCGCTAGAATGGTGGCAGCTTATCTCTGAGAAGAGATGTGACGGCTACTCGCATTCACAAGAAGATGATTACAATGAGGCTATGAAGGCCCTTTTACAATAAATGGGAATGCCAAAAGTCCTAGAAATCCAAAAACCTAACCCTGGGAGATGAAGCGCCAAAATTCATGTGGGCCCCGTTTGGGTAAGTTGGTGCATCAACTTCCCGGGGTCGTAACTTTTTCATATGATATCCGTTTTAGGCGTGTGATAGCTCGTTGGAAAGGTATTGTCAAGAAGATTCATTTTGGGGGCTCAATCATGCCTTTAGCTATCATTGAGAACCTCTATCTCGAAAAACCTTCATTTGGACCCTCAAAATGGCCCCGGAAGTTAAAACCTGCTAAAAATAGTAAATTGCCAAAATGGCCAGAAAACTGTTTTGAGCCATTTGGAAAAGGTGGGTGGCCACTGATATCCACCTGGATCAATCCTCCCTCCTTAGGAAGCAATGGTCTCCATTGCGTTGAGTTCCCGGGGGAGAGGGAAAAGCATTTGTTGAATCTGCATCTTGGTGAGCTGCTTGTCTTGCTGGAGAAGTCACGGTGCTTAGTTTGTGGAAATCTATCACAAACTTGTGGTTAGAAGGTTTGGACCTTTTTAACCAGTCTGGATATTTTAGATGACTGTGTGCAAAAGGAATCTCCATGCTTTGCTGCAACCTTATTGACCTGCTTCTGTTGGATAGAAGGTGCTTTGGCCGAAGCTATGGTGGCTGCAATATCCTTCTGTTCACCCTTTGAATAGATTGTAGAGAAGATGAATTTTGTAGTATGAGATACTACCTTGCGGCACTGTTTAGGTGGGGTAGTAGTTGGAACTAACTCTGGTATCTTGTAGAGATGACCCCCCAGAGTAATAATGACACTACGGGGTCGAGACTCATAGATAACATGGCGTTTCCACATATATGGCTGGCCCAAGAGAACATCATAGACATCCAGTGGGGCAACATCACATAATACCTCATCCTTGAAG
>ML777123.1:768188-803113 GCA_009831015.1 Picea engelmannii
TCGATCTGGAAAAACCTTCATTTGGACCCTCAAAATGGCCCCGGAAGTTAAAACCTGCTAAAAATAGTAAATTGCCAAAATGGCCAGAAAACTGTTTTGAGCCATTTGGAAAAGGTGGGTGGCCACCGATATCCACCTGGATCAGGTACCCTAGTACATTCCAATGAATGTGAATGGATGAGCTGAAGTCAAACATCCATGGAATCATCCGATCAGAGGTCAATGATGTAAACCTACTGTCGAATGTGAGGAGGCCTGCCATTGAGGCATGCAGGTCCGAAAGTACTAACTGGTTTCTAAGCCTAATTCCTGGATAATGTGCTGAGGTCGATGGGAATAATCTCGTCGAAGGAGGGCCTTGATGTATCCCCCATCAACGACATGAAACAAACATAGAGATGTAATTGGTGGATCAAAAGGACATGGACTGACACAAGTTTTGAGGCAAGATATTTGGGATGGATGAATCTAGAGGTGGATACTTCCCTTGAACACTGAGGCACAACAACAAAACATGATATAGACCAAAACTATGCAGTGGATACTGTGACTTGCGTCAGGTGACCCAAAGGAGTGAAAGGAACTCAAAGGATTGGCTCAGTGCAGAGGTTCAACAGATTATAATGTGTGCAAAAGACACAGTGCCATGTTCAAGGGTGACTCTAAGAGTTGCTGGATGATGTTCTCAAGAGACTGCTTGGCTTGCTCCTTTCAATTTTCCCCCATCCAGATAGATGAGTACCTCTTTTTGATTTAATGAGCTCGAGGAGGATAACACATGCTCGATATAACTCACCTTCGGTAAGTTCCTCTTCCTTTGTTTAACGAACCAGAAGAAGTAAGGGTTTGATCCCGTATGGGCCTTTTTATGTGTGCTTTAGCGAGTCCAAAGACAGAAAACTCGAAGATTTTTCAGGATTATAGAGTTTGGAAAAACACTTAAAAGAGAACTCTCTCAGTTCCTTTTTCGTAGAGTAGTCTAACGAGACCGAAAAAGAGATAAACTATCGCTCGAAAGACGCCCTTTCGAACCTTTTAACGAGTGTGAAAGGAAGCAAGATCACTCGACAATATTTTCATATTTAGAGAGTCTGAAAAGAGTTTAAAGATGGCTCCAGTGGGGTTCCTTTTTCGTGTGTTTGTGTATCCGTACGGGTCTGAAAAAGAGATAAAAGTTTACTCAACTGCATTCTCATGTATTTACGAGCACGAGAAAGAACAAATACTAAGCTCAGTATTCTACCCCTAGCTTGAAAGCTGGTGGCTTAGCTCCAGAATGATCATAAAAGGCTAGAGACATGCCCCCCAAGCTTCAATTCATTCATCGACTTTGAGGTTGTCACCAATTTCTGTGCTAGATGGAAAAAGGATACATGTGGATGAAATGAAGGTTCAAAAAACGAGACCTAACGAAAGACTCGACTTGAAGGGAGAGGTGATTTTTTCATTTTTTAACGAGCTTGACACAGAAAAAGAACTATGCTCAAGGTTCCAGGTTCGATCCCCAGATTGCTGTTTCATTTTTTAACGAGCTTGCTACAGAAAAGAAAACTATGCTCAATATGCCCCCAGCATGAAAGCTAGTGGCCTCTGTTTCATTTTTTAGCGAGCTTGCCACAAAGAAGAGAAACTATGCTCATAGTTGCTTCTTGATCATGGCTTCCGAGAGGATAATTCTCTGGAAGGGTACCATGTCAAGGGACAAAACTCGGTCATGGATTCCAAGAGATCTTTGTCGGATGGAAGACAATCACTCTAGAAGGAACACATGTCGAGGGTTGTGACAGGGGTAAGGAGATCAGGCTCTAATAACCCTACTGAAGAGATCACCATATCAACTACCGGATCCAAATCATCGAAAGTTGAGGTCACGGGAGACAACGCCACATAATTGACATGTGGCGGGGGTGATACTATCTGCATATAAGAACCACTTAGGGAGGTAACCCAATCAGGGCCGATGAATGAAAGTTGATCAAAAATCACAATTCTTCCATCGTGAGGGAAAGATATCACACGGAAAAGGGTGGATACAAGAGCTTTCATAGCATAGACATATTCCCGCCCAAGGAGTAAAGTAAAATCCAAGGGGTCTCGGACTACCATGACATCGATAAAGACAGTTTTCCCTCCCAAAGTTATAGGAAACATAGGAAGGATCCATAAAGGTTGACTAGTTCTTCTGTTAAAAGATAACAGATTCTGTGTAACCGGTGCAAGTTGTGGACAACCCAAAGTGTACCAAGCAACAAAAGACAAAAGACTAACAGACACACCTTCATCTATCCGCATTTGAGGAACATCCTAACCACGAACCTGTACTATAATGTGGAAAGGAATGTGAGAGGGAAGACGAGGTCCAGTTAGCGCACCCCAATCAAAAAGGATGGCCTCATTACTTGGAGGGGGTTTCACAGGAGAAGGAGGAATGCCCCCCGGCACGGTAGAGCCTGCATTAACGAGAAAAACATGGGTAGTATCGTGTTTACTCTCTAGAAGGAGAGTAGGATCGACCGATGATTGGATCGGATCAACCAATGGTGGACTTGGATAGACCACTTTGGCACTCTTCAGAGGAAGAGTGGGACTGACTGAGGAAAGGACTGGATCAACCACTTTGGAACTCTTTGGATGAAGGGTGGGACTGACCAAGGAAGGGACTAGATCATCCACTTTAGCATTCCGCAATGGAGGAATGGGATCGACCGATGGAGAAACTGGATCGACCACTTGAATTTCATTCTCCAAGGGAAGAATGGAGTCAACAGGTAGAAATGGATCAACCGCTTTAGTGTCACTCTCTAACGGGAGAGTGGGATCGATCGAGGGTGAAAACAAATCGAACACTTTGGTGTCACTCTTTTGATGAAGAGCGGGGCTGATCGATGACGAAACTGGATCAACTACTTGGGTTTGTGGTTCAATCGAGGAGGAAACTAGATTGACCACCTGATCAACCGTACTGACCGGGGATGGAAATGGATTGACCAGTCCATCAACCAATGATGGGTTGGAGGAAAGTTTATGATAACCTTTTGGAAGTTGAAGTTTTTCCAAAAGAGAAGAAGCCTCGTCCATATGAGGACAAAGGTGAGAGTAATGATTACCTCTACATAACATGCAAGGGAACTTGACAGTTTTCTTCTTCTTACCAACCTGAACATCACTAGTTGACGGGGTATCATCGACATGACCGACATAGGCCGATGACATGGATGACCACATTTCTAAGACTTGGGTAAGACTGGGGCAATCCCTCAGAAAGTGGTCACCCTTACAAAGGCTGCAAGGGAATTTGGGTTTTGGATTCTTCATTTTAATCTTGTTGACCTCATCAACACTCCCAGTACTATCAACAATAACTGGTTTCTTAGAGCCAACATCTGATGTTTTTGGGGCCTTTATCCTTTTCAAGTTCTTCTTCTTCTTCTCTTTCCATTTCTTCTTCTTCTGATCAACCTGTCTACTTGCTTTAGAGCTTTCACTATGCGAAGAAGGAGAAATGGAAGGAGACTTAATGGGTGAAGGAGGTGAAAATTCGATGTGAGGTTGATGTGTGGGTGGTGTATTGACATCCAAAGTATTAGGTGCAACTGAAACATTGGGAGGATTTGGGATCACCAGAGTGGGGAACAACCAAACTGGTAATCCAATAGTGAGTCCTGGAAGACTCAGTGTGGAAACATATGGAGGACCAAAGTTTCCAAATGAAGGAAAGGTATAAGGTTCCCCTGGAGAAGGGGTTCCTCCTTTGGTACTCCCAGGATTCGATGCCATTAACATTGACTCGACCTAAGGTCCACTAAAACAAACAACACATGCTATGAATCTAAGAAGCAATCAATGAAACAAAACCTTCCTATGATGAAACCACTAGTTGGTGATGAAATCCAACGTCGCGAGATCAAAATAGGAAGGGGTGGGGATAGAGCGGGTGGATCGGTTACGTTGGCGACCTACTTAATGGACTTACGCCTTGGTGCAAGCTTCCACGCAGTAATTGTGGATTTACCCTCCAAGGAGCTCGAGTGAGTTTGACCAACGTCTGTTCCAGGTACAGTGAGACTTCCCTTCACCGTAACCTTGTGTGAGACCCTAAAGATTATGGCTACTAAGGTCACCAACTCATAGTCAGCCCCTGGGCGGGTACAATCGACAGTCCAATCGAAATGTATGGGCAGGATAACAAGTCCGAAATCAACTTGAAAGGCTTCCACACAGTAATTGTGGATTTACCTTCCAGTGACCCCCAATATACGATTTGACCACTACAAACAGTTGAACCACAAAAGGATAATCTCAGTAACTCACCTGAATATGACCTCGTGCGTAACCCCTATGTGAGAGGGGGATCCCAGGCAGACTAATACGACAATTGTATTTAACTCTCCCTACCACAATATACTAAGTTTGTTTGATAGATTTGGAAAGTTATCCTTTCAACCTATTCCAAAGCCCTACACCTTAAACTAATGTAGGTTTGTTAACAAAGATGCAAAAAGTCTGATAAATTTTAGTTAAGCGGTGATTTTAATGGCTGTTGTTTACTCATAGGGTGTACGAAAGTGAAACTGATGGAATGATGACTCGATTCCCAAAAATATGCATGAAATATGATAATCAATCGTTTCTTTTCAATGAATACCTATTTAAGGGAAAGAGGAAGATTCGTTTTCACTATCAAACACTTGACAAGGAATGCCCTCAATCAATTTTGTTCTCAATCAAATCCAATATGATGCTACAACATTTCAGAAATGAAAACTAATATGAAAACTAATCATTAAGATGTACTTTTGTCATTTTCATGCGAATGATGATCAATTCAATGAAAAACTTGTCCTACCAACTACCCTTTCAGATCAAGGAGATTCGGACAAGAAAACGCAGATTTCGCACAAACAACACACCCTTTTACAATCAAACAAGAGAAAGAAAATAAAAAACACAAAAGGAAGGAGAAAAAGATTGGACAAGATGACCTCAAAGAACCAAATGAGAAGAGTCACAGACTTCTAATGTCCTTCACTAGAGTTCCCGCTCAGTCGGATAAGAGAGGAGAAAGCAATGGATTGATTTCAAGCTCTCAACAACAAAAACTCAAAAAGAATGAAGAAGGGCATAAAATATGAACAATAAGGTGTTTACTTCTCAGGAGGAAGCATGTCAAAGGTCAAAGGAAGCATCATTGAATCACAAAGTGACTCAGCAAGAGAAACACAGAGGTAAAACCCTGAGAAAAGCAATTTTGGAGGGCTTTTTGGCCAAAAGAGGGTTGACGCTCTGTTGCAAAGGGAAAAGAGCATTATAGTGCTCTGTACAAGGCACTCAGGGAGCAATGGAGCTCTGTTAACATAGGGACAGGGGCGCCAGGGTCAAAAACTCCTAAAAGTGTCAAAAAATCCAAAAATTGTAGTTTCAGTCTCAACAATTGGGTTGAGTGTGATGGTGTAGGGAGTCAATCAGCTCATGAAACCAATAAAAATAAGAGTGAACTAGGTATGAAACATTCAAGGGGTAAAATCAGGTCTACAAGGAGAAATCAAAACAAGAAGCTTCGATTTGAGGACTCCCCAGTAGAGTCGCTAGTTTTTGTTGTAGGAAAATCTCCCTGCGGACAGGTAGATTGCCTCAAAGAGCTAGACCCTAACTCTAGGACAGAAAGTGCTTAACGTGGACACTGACTTCCTTTCAGATCTACACAAACTAATACATGAGAAGGAAGGATGATAGAGGTACCTTTTAATCGACGTTTGTCCCTGCACATTCCAAATCGAGCTCTGAACTCTCGCTCCTTGCTGAGTCCTGTAGACAAACAAAGTACGACCACTTCCTACTCTATTGATATTAGCTTGAAAACAGATCTATCTATTAACGATAATTTCATGTAAAATCAGACACAAACTAGAAAGAAACATGCCAAGCGTGTCATATTAATGAGAATAACGACAACAGTACTTACAATCGTAGATGCGAATGCGACAACTTTGTCAAGTCCCCTTCGTCTAACCCTTGCTCGAAAGATCCACAACCTAGATGATAGCAGCTTCACTGATCACTCTCCTTTGATTGACTGTGTGTTTCCTATGAGATCATAGATTTCATGCTAGCAATTCTTCCCCCAATCAACTTTGTTCCAGCACCACTTATGAGATCATAAGTTTGGTGTGATTCTCCTTTTCCAGTCCTCTTTCACCATTAGAAAGCTTGCTTATATAGCCTCGGAGAGGCTTTAACCACTTGAGATATCTTTGGGGAAGTTGAGGATTTGCCTCCTTTAGTTGAGTATCTACCCTAGGATCATGGCTAGACTAGGGATTCGAATCCAACTGCCTTCCAAGAATGAAAAGATCCTTCCCCCATTCATCTCAACAACTTAACTACTACCCAGAATAAGTAGCGCTCCCTCAAAAGGACCATCAGAGCACTGTAGCACTCCCTAGTAGGCTTTAGGGGGGTGCCAACGCTCTCAAAATCTATAGCGCTCCCTCAAAAGGGCTAGAGGAGCTTTATAACGCTCCCAGACAATGTAAAGGGGAGAGCCAACGCTCCCATGAGAGGTATAGGGGAGCGCTCTCCTTCAAAAGCTCAGTTTTTGATGTGCTTTCAGATGGAAAAAGGTTTGCAAGCCTGTTGACTCATTTCTCCTCTTCCAAATCAAATGTTTGAGGTGTTTCAAGTGTCCTTCTCATGTTGTTATAGGCATGACATAGGCATCATGGCAATATGCTTCCCTGACACTTGTGACACTTGTGATCAACATGCAACACTTGCGACCTTGTGAGTAAAATCCGACACTTGCGACCTTTGTAATGACGACACTTGCGATACTATCAAAGTGGGTAATTTAGACGTGTAACAATGGGTTAAGTGGTTACAACAAAAAAACAATTATAAATAGATTAGTTGCAACTAGAAGTGGATAATTTACTATTTGTAGCAAAGTGGGTTAGAAGTTGACAAAGTGGGTTAGAAGTGGACAAAGTGGTTAGAAGTGGGTTATCCCCTAAAAGAAAAAAGTTGGTTAGATGAGGAAGCTACTTGGAGAAGTATAAATAATAGAGCAAGGGTCTCTTGTGTAGTGAATCTCTTGAGAATATTGAAGATCTATTCTTGGTGAAATATTCATTGTAGTTACTCATGGATGCATCAAAAGTTCCATAAGTCCGAGGTATTGACGAGAAAAGTTGTGGAGTTTCAGAAATGTTGAAAAACCCTAGTTTTTCATATGTACATGGGCTATCAGTGTAATAGGGTGTGTATGTATGCGGTCTATCAATATAATATGGTGCATACATATGTGGGCTAATAGTATAACATGGAGTGTACATGAAGGAAAATCCATAGAAGCTTTAGCAAGTGTTGGTTCTAGGTTCTTGAAGTTTGAAGCAAGTTCCTAGAACAATGGTCTACTGGTTCAGATCTGCTACAAAAGATATGGTATAGTTATATGTTGTCTTCATGCTTATATTTACTCATGGTATGGTGAATGCTTGAGGCATTCTTTGTATGGCTGTGTTGATGTCTGAATATGGTAGCTCGCTGGTTGAGTAGTTCAGTTTTGTTTTGTTTGAGAGATGTCCATGATTTGTAATTGTGTATGCATGAGGAGCATGCATAGGTTGTTGGATGTCATATATATGTTTGTGATTGGTTATGGTACAGATTGGATAGTGAAAGGAAGAGTGTAGTGACAAGATTAGAAGTGGATGTGACAGAGGCAGAAAGGGCCTGTAGGGATAAAAGGTTGAAGTTTCAGAAACCCTAATTTCTGAAAGTGTATGTAGGCTGACAGTGGGCTAGGGCACGTACATATGTGTGCTGTAGTATAGGCAAGCCATGTACATACGCGGGTTGTAGTATAAACATGTCGCGTACCTGTTGACATATTGGTATCTATTGAGGATTGATTCCTCTTCTCAGTTGGTGCTGAGATTTACAGGATGAGTCTTGCATTGAGAGTTGGTGCTCTTGTGGAGTTGTTTCTCTATTCAGCTGTTGTTGAAAAACCCCCAAGGATTGTAGTACGTAATATTAAAGAAACTTATACATATATTGTGTGTTCCTTGTGTTCCCCGTGGTGATGGCTTGTTGATGATATTTGTTGTTGAAGATATGTTTACATACAACTTGTTATAAATGAAAGTAATGAATGATGAATGGTTGTTGCTAACTAAGGTGTTTTTGTAAAGGAGTAAAAATATCCCTACATTGATTCACCCCCCCTCTCAGTATGGTTGGTGTGTCCAACAATTGGAATTAGAGCCTGCCTTTATCATAAGCCTTCCAAGCTTGAAGGATATCCATGGACACACAAATGGATGAACATGTAGATGAAGTTCCCCTATTTGATGAGACAAATTACTCGACATGGAGAATATAAATGAAAGGGTAGGCAAAAGGAAAAGGTATTTGGAGTGCAACTGTTGGTGGATCAATTCCCTTGAAGAATAAGTCAAAGTTTGCAGCACGAAAGGAAGCAAAGAATAATAATGCATTATCTCTCTAGATCATCTTCAATGGACTCTCAAGTTCTGTCAAAGAAATCACGGGAGAATGTACTTCCACCAAGGATCTATGGCTGAAGCTAGAGAAGGTATATCAAGACAAAGAAGACAATTCCATTAAGGACAATGAAGGTAAATACTCTCCAAAGTATTATCATGATAATGCTCCTAGTGAAGTTGAAATTTCTTTTACAAATGAAGAAGAAAATATAGTAGAAGATTGTGTAGATGAAGAAGAAGAGTTGTTGAAGTTTAAAGAAAAAGTTTTATTTGAATTAGGTGATGTTAGCATGGAAATATGACATTATTCAATTGCTTCCGAGTATCTTGAAAAATGCATTAATGAATTCCTAGAAAAGTACCCAAAGCATTTCATGGAACTAAAGAAAATGTTCAAATAACAAGAGGAAAGTAAAAAAACTCAATTAGAAGAAAAGGAAAAAGTGATCAAAAGACTGAAGAACAAAATAGAAGAAAAGAAGAAGGTAAATGGTGATCTTAGAAAAAGTCTTGAAGTTAATGTGAATCTTAAGACCAAAATTGAAGAAGGCAAAATAATAAAGGAACTATTGAAGAAGCAAGTAAATGAAAAGGAAGAGTCATGCCATAAGTTGGAAGCTGAAGTTGTCGATCTTAGAAAGAAAGTAGAGAAGTCAAACATTCACATCAAGTTCATTAACAACTCAATATTGGATGAGATTCTAGATATCCAAAGATCTCCAAATGATAAATCAGGTCTTGGATACAACAAGGAAGCTATACATATTGAAGCTAGCACTTCTAAGAAGTGTGAGGCAAGTCCTTCACTCTCAAAGGGTGGAAGAAATGCTACAAGTCAACCATCTACACAAATCAAGGAGACTTTCAAAAGAACAAACCAAGGAAGACATCAAGAAGCCATCTTTACACCTAAAAGAAAATTTAGAAGAGAGATACCTTCAAGGTGGACACCAAAGAAAAGGTATGAAGATGTTTTTCATGGTCACTGCTACTCATGTAATGAATATGGTCACAAAGCTTTGAATTGAAAACATTATGCAAGGAAAGATAATGGAAGGTTTCATAACACCCTAATATGTTGGATATGTAATCAAGTGGGACACATTGCTTCTCATTGTCACACCATGAGATGCTACAACTGTAGTGGGTTTGGCCAAAAATCCCAGGATTGTTGGAACACAAGAAGACAACCCATGAAGAGTGCTTCATATAACATGACAAGAAGAACACATGAATCTAGGAAGGAAGACATTGTTGAAAAGATGGAAGCTCAGATCTCAAGTTCTGAGAAGTTGATACACCTTTAGAAGTGGGTGAAGAAGACCAAACAACCAGAATAGAAAGGCAGGCATGAGGCAAGCTCAAGCTTGACATTTTCAGAAGCATACATGGGATCCTATGGAAGAAGTTGCGTACATATGCAAGCTGACCTATAGATAGGTCGCATACATACATGAGCTGTTTGTGTAACATGCCACGTATCTATGCTAAAATCCTGAAAAAGAAGGCTATGCAGAT
The DNA here is from genome assembly GCA_009831015.1 of Picea engelmannii. Taxonomy (NCBI): domain Eukaryota; kingdom Viridiplantae; phylum Streptophyta; class Pinopsida; order Pinales; family Pinaceae; genus Picea; species Picea engelmannii. The sequence continues at coordinate 778,214 of ML777123.1, forward strand.
GAGGTGCAACATGATTTGATGATATTACTCTATTTTGCAGGGTCTGTCATGGTTTGTTGCAGTTTTTCATGATTATATGGTTTCATGTATGTTTCATGTATGTATGGTGATGAAATATGGTTGAGTGTTGAAGCATATGCTTGATGCCTATCCTGGATGCATGATACTAACTCTAGAGTATGGATTGAGGCATTTTCTGTTGAGGAACAATGTTGGTTATAACAGTGAAGTTATGGCACCTTGGTTATAAGATATATCATGATGATGTGATGCTAGCTAGAGATATCATTGATCCATTGAGGCACACTTCTGGTACATGTTTATATATACTATTGGATGCTTAATATTTTCTATAGTGAATGGTGGTTGAGGTAGATCTGTTATGGTACATGGATGATATATATGTGAGCTCCATTTATATATCTTATGATGTATTATTAGAGGCATATTTGTTGGATTTTTTTGGTGCATGCATTTGGCATGTGGTTGAGGTACATATTGGGAGGTGTAGTTGATGAGGTGGTTATGTTGTACATCATTGATGAGTCATAGCTTGATCTATAGTTGGTGCATGATTGGTACATACTTGGTACATTGGTTGAGGCACTTTCTAGTAGTATGATTGGCACATGTTTTATGGTTGATATGGCATACATATATAGGAACACATCTTGATTATGGTTCATCTTGTTGAAGTTTGGTGCATGGTTGATGCACTTGCTATGGTGCAGGTAATAATACATGTTTGGTGCATGATTGATGCACTTGTAGAGGGAATATGATTGTGGGTGATAGTACTTGGTTAAAGTACATCATTGGTATCACTTGTTTAACATATACTTTGATCCATGATGTATGGGATAGTTGAGACACTTGCTGTGGTGCTTGGTTGGTATATTATTTGATGCTTGATGGTTGAGATACATAACTTGACAAATGGTTTGTGGCACTTGGTTTATGATAGAGGCATATCATATGTGATATGACATAGTTTACATGTTGATGATGTTACTGGTACATTGATAGAGGCACTTGTTGATGATCCTGATATATGCTTGGTGCACTCTTTGGCACATATTCTTGGCATATTTATATACTTCAGTGATGCGATCTTATTGTATGATGTTGATGCGCATAGTTGGCACACAATATGGCACATGATGTACATGGTTGATGTTTTGTTCCTGATTCTCTTATGACATATCTCTTTCTTCATGATTGATGCATGAGATGATTGGCACACACTTAATGTATGGTATGGAACGAGTTTGGATTATTGATGCATGGAAAGTCATAGATAAATTGATTTATGTTAAGCAGTGGTAGTTGCAACAAAATCAAGTTGCAGTGGAAGTATATTGCTCATCTTCCAGAGAAGATAGGGGGATACATACCCACAGGGGGAGTTATTCCTCTTCCCTTGATTGGTTGCAACATCAGGATTCCAAGAGGAGAGATTCATCAAATGCATGATAGAGAGATAGTTTTTTGGAGAGAGAGCACACAAGCATGTTTTCAGTGGGAGAGATGGTCATAAGGGGAGCATGAGTGATATGTCTTCAACATTGCATCAGAGTGATATCCCTTGTTCAAAAGGGGAGAGATTATTCAAAGGAATCTCAAAGGAATCTAGACAAGGGGAGAAACCCCAAGGGGAGTTTAGGTAGGGGGAGCAACCCTAAGGAGAGAACTACGCTTTGCAATTGATGTCAAAGGGGAGAGATAGTGACATTAATGTGATTGAGATGACTATTGATGAAGAGCATTGCCATGTCTACATGTTTCCATCAATGATTGGTGTTGACATCAATGTTGGTATTGCCATCAATGCCAAAGGGGGAGATTGTTGAATTATGTTGTCATTGACGTCAAAGAGTTGATGTCTTGTCATAGTATCATTGATGTATTGATTGATGGCCTATGTTGTCATAGATGTAATTGATGTCAAATATGTCAAGTGGTGTCATATTGATGTATTGTCATGGATTGATGTATAGACAGGGTGATGTAAAGGTTGTTCATTGTTGTCTTGTCATGGTAGATATGAAGTACCAAATGGATGAACTCCAAAGTGGTCCCCTTATGCTGAAATCCCTCACAGGAAGATTCTTTATGAAGTCCAAATGGTTAAGTGGTTGAGTCTAGATGTGTCGTTAAGGAACCTAAGGATTCATTGTGGAATATTGTAATCAAGATCCATGAATTCGTAAGTGATACTATTCTATATGGATAGTGGTTGTCATGGAAGTTCTGATGATATGTGGAATGACACATAACTCTTCACGGTTAGAGAGTTATGACCTTGTGAAGTTGAAGAGCCCTCATGTGTTTTCTAGAAGCCCCTAGAAGGTCAAAGAAGTCAAATTATTCTAGAAGATCCTAGAAGAAAGTTGACTAATCAAAATGGTTAGTCATGGGTTAAGTGGTTGCAACAAGAAAACAATTAAAAATAAATTAATTGCAACTAGAAGTGGATAATTTACTATTTGTAGCAAAGTGGGTTAGAAGTGGACAAAGTGGTTAGAAGTGGGTTAGCCCTAAAAGAAGGAAGTTGGTTAGAGTTTGTTAGATGAGGAAGCTACTTGGAAAAGTATAAATAGGAGAGCAAGGGTATCTTGTGTAGTGAATCTCTTGAGAATATTGAAGATCTATTCTTGGTGAAAGATTCATTGCAGGTACTCATGGATGCATAAGAAGTTCTGTAAGTCCGAGGTATTGATGGTGAAAGTTTTGGAGTTTTAGAAATACTGAAAAACCCTAGTTTCTTAGATGTACGCGGGCTATCAGTGTAATAGGGTGCGTACGTAAGCGGACTATCGGTATAATAGGGTGCATACATATGCAGGCTGATAGTATAATAGGGAGCACACATGAAGGAAAAGCCATAGAATCTTGAGCAAGTGCTGGTGCCAGGTTCTTGAAATTTGAAGCAAGTTCCCATAATAGTGGTCTACTGGTTTAGATTTGCTACATAAGATATGGTATGGTTATATGTTTTCTTCATGCTTAGATTTTCTCATGGTATGGTGAATTCTTGAGGCATTCTTTGTATGGCTATATTGATGTCTAAATATGGTAGCTGGTTGGTTGAGTAGTTCATTTCTATTCTGTTTGAGAGACGTCCATGATTTGTAATTGTATATGCATGAGGAGAATGCATAGGATGTTGGATGGAATATATATGTTTGTGATTGGTTATGGTACAGGTTGGGCAGTGAAAGGAAAAGTGTTGTGACAATATCATAAGTGTATGTGACATAGGTAGAAAAGGTATGGAGGGATAGAAGGTTGAAGTTTCAGAAACCGTAATTTATGAAAGTGTACATAGGATGGCAGTGGTGCAAGGCACGCACATATGTGTGCTACAGTATAGGTAGGCCACACACATACACTGGCTATAGTATAAACATGTGGCGTACCTATTGTTAGATTGGTATCTATTGAGGATTGATTCCTCTTCTTAGATGGTGTTGAGATTTGTAGGCTGAGTCTTGCATTGAGAGTTGGTACTCTATTTAATTGTTGTTGAAAACCCCCCAAGAATCGTAGTCCGTAATATAAAAGAAACTTATACATATGTCATGTGTTCTTTGTGGTGATGAATTATTGATGATATTTGTTGTTGAAGATATGTTTACAAACAACTCATTATAAATGAAAGTAATGAATGATGAATGGTGATTGCTAACTAAGGTGTTTTTGTAAAGGAGTAAAAAGAGCCCTACACTGATTCACCCCCCTCTTAGTGTGGTCGATGTGTCCAACACCGGTGTTGACATATATAGACACATTGACGACGATGGTCACAATGTATTTGACACAATACATACCGCTTTGGGGCGAGCCAAACTATTCAGGTACACCGCGCAACATTTAAAAAAATGCCCAATTTCATGCTAAATTGTAATTTTAATTGGATTAAATTTAAATAGGAAGGTAATAAATAATTTACCTTCTCTGTTCTCTCCCGAGGGAGCATGGTTGCACCATTGAGAGGAAGTGAAAATTTGTGGTAATTTCCAAAATTTGGAAATGTGTGGAATCCAACAATGGAGCTATCCAAGTCAATGTAGAGCATCGAAAACATGGTGTGTTAATAAAAAATGTGAGGAATGGTGCTTGCTTGAGAGTTTGAAAGCACATGATGCACTGTACAAATGAAAATCAGTTTGGTATTTATTCATTTACCCTACCTTGGTGCGCCTTTAGAAATATAGGCACACCGATGTGTGTTGTTCAACAACACCGGTGCGATTTATTTGGTGCATATAATTTTTTTATAAATTATGGTGGTGCTATGAGAATATGGACGTGATGAGGTGTCGTTGTTCATGAATGTTCTAGTGTGTCTATTTCTTAAAGGCCACCAATTAAAAAAAATCTATTGAAAAACCTCTTGGGACCCACCTCTGCTATGAACAGGGTCAGGGCGTTTGAACATTTAAAAACTATGTAGTGGTTTTTATATGCACACCAATACATATGTTTCATAAAGGTGTAGTGAAAAAAAACATCTGCAAAAACCTCCGACCGCTCACCTCCACTAACAACCTCTGCTATAAACAAATAAGGGAATAATTTTTTGGGGAGGTTCCGTAAAAACCTCCACAAGAAGGTGTTCTCCTTGTAGTGTACTTGGAACTCATATCTCATTGGGCAGTGCTTCCAGATCAAGACATATAATCATAGTTTGAATAATTTTCTGCAATAGTAGTCGTCATCCCCAATGCAACACAAATGGGTCACTAAGATGCTTGGGTATGATTATGAGATGATTGTCAGCCAATTCAATTAGTGAACTCTGATACATTAAATCATTAACCTAGGGATCGTAAACTAATGAAGTGCATGCAAAATATATGTAGGTATTAGCCTCTATTCTATCTAACTAATTATTAATGCATAAAGAAAATTGTTCACTATTTTAGCTGCAAAAACACAGTTTCTATTCAACTACAAAAATAACAGAGTAATTGCTAATGATGCAGAAATAGATCAATAAAGACACAAGAATAATTATAGACATGTAAGATAATCAATCTATTATATTGTTAATTACAATCTTTCAATCATTTAAGTCAATGAGAGTTTCTGTAGCTGAAATAACAATCATTTATTCAATTAATGTCTATTGTGTTAGTTTTCCTATGTAAACATAAGCAAATGAATTTGCATAAAATAAATAACTAGAAATGTAAACCACACAAACTAATAAATAAGTGAAACCAATAATAAAGGACATGAGCAGTGTACTCCTCCTCAGGGGGCCCTCGTGACTTAGGGAACACTACTAGAAAAGAACATATAAAATTGAACTCTGTAAACTCAAAATATGTAACTCATGTATGTGAATAGTAACCAAAACTTTGATATATTAATTTCAAATAGAAATACAATTTTGCAACAGTCTGATATTAAAAGATATTCATCCCTCATGAAGGTCCGATAACATGTATTTATACATGTACACAAGATCTCTTAGATCCAATTCTCATGGATCTCATAAATTGTTTACAAACGAAATACACATATGTGTATGCTAAATCAATTATAATAGCTCGTGGATATATGAAATAGGATTTTAACATCCATGTAATGGATAAATTCATGACATGATGCATGAATTTCTCTCATGCGATATCATTTAGCTCACACAATTCCGCCACTTGTACATGCGCTGACTGCAAGTTTGACCTGTCTCCTGTGCTGATATGGAGGATCCTTGGGCTGCAATGATATATGGAAGAGATTAAGGGATTGATTTGGAATCTTCCACAAGTCAGGGTTTAATCCTGAAGTGTTGTCGACCCTATAGAACAACGATTCTGCTGTAGAAAATCATTTAGTGGCTACAAAACTGTATTCGAGTTGCTATAAAATCAGAGATTCTCTAGTGACTCATTAAAAATAGTAAATAATTAAATCAAATTGCATAAGAAAAAATATAAATGAGCGTAAAATAGACAATCTACATCTAATATTCTTCAATACACAAGTTCTGTAACTGAGCATGATATTTATGGCAAAAAAGGGTAAAAAAAGATATAAACTAGTTCATAGGTATAGACTTTAGATGGAAGTTTAGGATATAAAAGTGACAAAAAGAGTATGTTGTGAGGGATCAACATCTCCCACACACGAAAGATGATGCATGTCCTCATGCAACCAAAATTATACTCAACCTTCCATTTTTTTTTTTTAAGTTGCTGATCCCTTTCCTCTTAAGATCTTTATGAAACATCAATCAAAATATTGAGCCTTGAATATGAGGCTTGTACTTGACTCCTTGCCTCATTTAAATTTGTCCTAAATCTTCTGATTTTGACTCCGCCTTGAATGCCTTAGATGTACCATTTTCTGGCCTTCCTTGCTAACAATTTCTCCCGGGATTCCAATTGTTCTTTATCCCTTTGTAACTAAGAAATGTTGGCCTTTAACACCTCATTTTTCAGTTTTAATATGATTGTCAAGGAGTTCCAACTCCTTGAGCTCCTCTTTCGATTTCCTGATATTTCCAACTCGCTTTTCTTTCAAGGGTATAGATGTTGTATCAGTTACTAGTTCCTTATCAACTTCAATGGATTTATGTATCTCATAATCAATCATGAACTGATCAAATCCACTGTCTGCTTCATCAGAATCATAGGCTGACAAATTATTTTGTTTTCTAAACTGGGAGGTGGACTAATGAATGATTCAGACTTGAGATTTTTACTTGAATTTGACTTCTTTAAATTTTTTTTCTACTCCTTATCATATTCTTCAAGTTCGATGAATTATTTTTCTTGAACTTGGCTACTATCATGTTGTTTTTTAGTTAAACCCTTTGTCATACTCCTAATTTTTCTACGCATAATGGCCCCAATTTTTCTCTTCTTATTTTTCACAACCTTTGCTCTTCCTCCTAGTTCCTTGGATTTTGAATTTTCATCACTTATTTCCTCTTCTAGCTTCAAACTACTGACCTTGACTTTATCAATTCCCCCTGTAGTTTTTCCTCGAGGTCCTCCTCTGGGTTTTCGAGGTCCAGGGTTTGAAATCTTGACCTATTTTTCTATCCTCCGTTTTACATTCTTCTTCTTCTATGTTGCCTTAGTATTTGGCTTCTCTCTTTTCGTCTCTGGTTCTGCGTTCCTTTATGGTTTTGCAACTTTCTTAGCTTCTGCATTCTCCAATTCCTTGTCTTCTGGCTCCATGCTTTTTAACTCAGGAATTTCAAGTTTTGTTTCCAATATTTTCAACTTCGAAACCCTTGGCTCTATACCAGAAACCTTATTTTTGGAAATTTTGTGTTTCAACCCTATGACCTCTTGGTGTACTGGAGCCTTAACAGAAAAAATTCGTATCAGGAATTGCTCCCAATTATCATTATGTTCCTAAAGTCCGCCTTCAACTAGAATCTTAATCAACCCGAAATGAAACAAAATCCCCTCTAAACTCCTGGGGTTACATTGTATAGATAAGGCCATTTTCTTTAGATCGTTCAATATATAGAAATGCATATGTAATTCGTGCCCCTTAACAAAATTCATAAGCAATATGAAATGATAGTAAAACACGAGCTCGTACCTGCCTTCATAGGTTACATATTTCTGAAGGATGAATAAAATATCCTGCCAGGTTACCTGCTTCCTGCTCTGAATCTTTGAGGAATTATTTCTAGATTCTCCTTTAATATTCTAATTCTTGAACCATTTTTCACCACCTTGAGGTAGCCCTGCATCTTGTGAAATAAAATATTCTAATAATTTCACCTATAGGTCACCAATTCAAGCCTTTATGCCATCAAAATATTCTACAAAAGCTTTGGTTACTTGCTTGTCGTGCCCCTAAAATATCCGTAAGAAAGAAAACCATCCAACTCTTTAAAATTGCCTTGTGCATTTTAGATAAGATTCCATAATTTCAATCCCAATAGTCTCATGTCTTACCATAGGTCCAATTTTTCAAATTTTGTAGAGTTAGCAAGAATTTTGATTATAATAATACTCTTTGTCACATGGAAAATGGGAAAACAACAATGAATATATGGCTGATTTTACGAATGAGGAGAAAAAATCGTGCGACTTCAATGATAATGGGATTCATAATTGAAAATCGTGTAAATGGTCATGCCACATTTTGTGCAATAATTCCAACTTATAGCAGTGATTTTGCATGATTGGATCACCTTATTGGTCTAATCAATCACTCTTTTGTAATGCATGTCAAAATATAATTTCGACATGCATATATATAATTATTGTGTAGAGTATTTGATAAACAAGAACATACTTAGGATATGAGTTCAAAGGTGTAATTAGAGGAATGTCATAGGATTTTGAGAAATTTCTTAAGAGGATAGGATAGACTTTAGGAAAAATAGAGTAAATGTTTATTGAATCTCAAGTTTTCCCATCCTTCGCACAATTCATAATTCCAAATGTAGAGATGATTTAAAGAGTTATTACCTTTTGATTTTACCTATAGCTCGAGGAATTTATCACTTCTGAAACTAGAGCTAGATCATGGTTGAGTTTGAATGTTGGTCCCACTGCTGGAATTGATGAATGTATTGCTACATAGTCTGAAAGAAATTTTTAGAACTATTGAAGATTCTGAAGATGAAGGTTGCTAATGCTGATGAAAATTGATGAAGAATCCTTAGAAAGCGTTGTTGTTGTTGGATATGGTATGAAGAGTTGAATTTCATGACAATTTGCATGAAATTCATAAATCATACTAATCTCATGTTGCGGGCTAGTTTAAAAATGAGTTAATGACTATTAGTTGCTTGAAGAACAACAAACATGACTTTCGATAGCTGTAGAAAGTGTCTGTAACCGCAGAAAGGTCTGTAATTGTAGAAATTAACTCTCTCTATATAGATCCTTTTTACTAGTGAACTCTAAATATTGAACTGTAATGTTTGATATGAAATAAATCTAGCATGTTGTAGTAGTAAAATTTCGAAAACAAGAAGAAAATTGAATAGTCCAACAACTACTGCTGAATTTATTTATGAGAAAAACCATGAAAAATATGAAACCTCTAAAACTTTGATTTTTATTTTTAATTTTTAATTTTTAAATTTGAAAAGAAGAATCTATCTAACTAAATACTGCAAAAAACAACTTTTTGCAAGCTAACAAGAAATTTGTTGTTGAGAAATCAAGAACTGGAAATGTTGAACAAGAGTTGGAGAAATCCTGTGTTTATTTGAAGAACTTTAAAATTCTGTCCTCCATATATTTGGTTTTCAAACAAAATTCTCGCACAACTGTGCTAGTAAATTGGTTTTCACAGGCTGCACTCATTTTTTTTGTTTAATTTTTATTATATATATTTTTTAGTTCTCTCTTTTTTTTATCATTATTATTATTTTTAGAACATAAAAAGAAAGATCATTATGAGATAAGAGTAGGGAAAGAATTTCCTTTACTCACTATCTCCATTTCTGGTTGTTGAAGCAAATTATGGACAAATTCTTCTCTATTTGAAGGCTTCTGATATAACCTTAGTCTATGCCCATTTACTAGAAAGGAAATTTCCTCCTCATCAATAGTTTTGATTTTGACCGATCCATTATAAAAAATTGTCTCTATCTCATATCGCCCTAACCAGTGAGTACTGAGCTTCCCTTTAAAGTTTTTAAATCTAGAATCAAATAAGAGATCCCAATTACCTGGTTTGAATTTCTTCTTTCTGATGAATTTGTCATGCCATCTCGTTCTTTGTTGCTGGATGATAGCAGTATGTTGAATTGAATCCTATCAGATCTTGTCCAATTTATTGAGTTGTGCTAAACTTTGTTGTTGTGCTTATGTAAGATCCATCCATAGCTTGGATGTTGTTATGGAAGTCTTGATTTGGAACTCAATAGGCAACAAAACTTATTAACCATACACAACCTCATATGATATATGCATGGTTGTGTTCCTCCATGTGGTTTGGTATGCCCAAAGTGCCTCCAGAATCCTATTTTCCCAATCTCAGTGGTGTAGCTGAAATTTTTTGGTCAAGATGGTTTCAAGAACATTTTTTGTGGACTCTACCTACCCATTGGCTTGTGGATGGTAGGGGGTTGAATTTCGATGCTTGATATGGTTTTCTCTATGATAGTCTGGACAAGATTTGATGTGAACCGATCGCCTTGATCTATTACAATTTCTCTTGGGACACCAAAATGAGTAAATTAGTCCTTGAATACAAAATCTACAACATCTTTTTCATTAGCATGCAAAAGAGGTTTAGTTTCTACCCATTTAGTGACATAATAAATACATACCAAAATATAACTTTTTTTTCTAGACATTGGAAAAATAGGTCCCACAAAATCTAAGGCCCATTTTTCAAATGACTCTATGAGTACTTGGGGTTGTAGAGGTATTTCTTCTGCTTGCATTGGTCGACCCATCCTCTGACAACTATCATGGCTTCTGACGTACTTCTTAGCATCTCTAAAAAGAGTGGGCCAATAATAACCTAGATGAAGGACTTTGTATGCAATTCTTTTATCATCAAAATGGGCTCCACATGGTTCATCATGGAATTCCTTCAGTATGTCAAATAATTCATTCTCTCATACACATCTACGAATGATTAGATCAAGTCCAGTATGGAAAATTTCCCCCCTAAATCATGAGCAAGTGACACTGAGTTTAATGATCTTCTGCTTCTCCTCTGTGGTAAAAATATATGCAAACCAAGGAGATTTAGTAGATATTGCAAAAATATTCTCATTAGAAAAAATATCATTAACAAGAACTAGTTCACCTTCATTATGAATTCTAGAAAAAAAGTTTGCAACTACATTCTCTTTACTAGGTCTATATAGTATAATGATATTAATTTTTTTAAACAGAAGAAGCCACTTGGTAACCCTACCATTAGTAATTGGTTTTCTCATTAAGTATCTAATAGATGAATGATCAGTGTGGATAGAGATATCATAGCCGGTAATATAGTGCTTGAATTTATTGATGACATGCAGTACTACAAGCGACTCTTTTTCCATAACTGTATAATTCAATTCATAGGGTGTCATGTTTTTACTCACAAAATAAATGGCATAAGATACTTGATTTTCCTTTTGTCCTAGCACTACTCCTAAAGCTATTTCGGAGGCATCTGTAGATATATGAAATGGGAGGGACCAATTTGGCCTCTTAAAATAGGAGCTACACAAATTTTCTCTTTCAAAGTTTCGAAAGCAGTTTGGCAAGGAATATTCCAGAAAAATTAATTATCTTTAGTATGGAGTTTAAATAATGGAGATGCAATTTTTGTAAATTTTTCAATGAATTGTCTGTAGTAACCAACATGTCCTAAGAAACCCCTGACATCTTTTTGGGTCTTCGACACTGGAATCTTGGAAACAACTTCTATCTTTGTTGGATCCACTTTTATTCCTGCAGAAGACACATAATGACCCAAAACAATTCCTTTAGTTTGTAACATAAAACATTTCTCATTACTTAATGCCAAATTAGTTTCTTGACATTTGATTAAAACTTTTTATTTTTATTTTTCTAATGATTCCTCAAATGTATTTCCATAGACAATGAAATCATCCATATATACTTCTACACAATCATGGATCATGTCAGAAAAGATACCTAGTACAACACATTGAAAAGTTGCAGGTGCATTACATAAACCAAAAGGTAGTACTATGTAAGTGTACATCCCCCATGGACATGTGGATGTTGTTTTATTATGATCATTCGGAGCTACCTGAATTTGGTTATAACCACTAACCCAATCCATAAGGGACAAATATTTTTTACCTGCTAGTGTATCTAAAACCTGATTTATAAAAGGTATAGGAAAATGATCTTTTAAGGTTTCTTTATTCAATTCCCTATAATCTATGCAAACACGCCATTTGCCATTTTTATTAGGAACAATTACTAGTGGATATACCGATTGACCGATAGAAATTGGATATATTAAATTAACATTAAGTAGTTTCTGCAATTCATCTTTCACAATTTCCTTCAAGAGTGGGTTCATACATCTTCGGGACTGCCTATAGGTATGTAATTATCCTTTATATAAATATGATGAATACATGTATTAGGGTGGATTCCACGCATATTAGTGTATTCTCATGCGAATGCACCATAATGTTTCTGTATTGTTTTGATTAATTTCTCTTTTTGAAACTCTTTAAGTTTAGGATTGATAATTAGGGTTTTTCCTTGATAAATTTCAACAACTACATTACTTGATTTTGATATTGATTTGAGAGAAGACATTGAACTTTAAATTGTTGATAAAGTTTCCATAGTATAATTTTCTTGAAAATATTTGTCCAAGATATGTTTATGATCAAAATTATGTTGCCCCCCATGATATTAAGTAAAATCATAATTATTTATAAAATTGATGATTTGATTTTCCTCGATATCATTTTTTAGATTCATAACTTGGTCAATAGTTAAAATAGGTTGTACTACTTCCTCATCATCATTTGTATCTTGAAAGAATTGTGTAAATTCTAATTCAGTTAAAGCTTTAGTAGGTGGATATAAATTGAATTTCTTGACTGAATCCCCATGTGCAATTGTCATGTCCCCCGATCTACAATTGATAAAAGCATCAATTGTAGCTAACCGAGGCCTCCCTAAAATTATTGGGTGCCCACCCAAGTTATATTTCGATTGTAAAACCGTGAAATATACAGGGTACTCCCAAGAATCCAAGGAGACTATTATATCCTCTAATACACCTTCTGGTTTTATTGTTGATCTATCAGCTAATGGTAAAGCTGTGGGTGTATTATGAAGATTACACAATTGTAATTCATCCATGGTACCTTTTGTCATTTCATTTATTTATGCTCTTAAATCTATTAATGTGTTTTCTATTATAACTTCATTGTTATATATTTTACAATGGGGCTACCGAGATCGACATATTTTTGTATATAGATTTTACCTGACACAAGGTCTACCAATTTATCAATAACTTGGACTGTTTGTGGGTCTATATTTTTCCTTCCTTGTTTTCTTTATACACAATTGTCTTATTGTCTTAACATAAATTGGAATGTCTTTGATTGGTTGGAATAATGTAATTTTGATACAAACATTCTTTTACTCATCTAATAAATCATATCTTGATCAAGTGATTTGATTTTCCATTGCCAACCTTTATGGGAAAGGTGGAGTACTAGATTGTTGTGCTTGATTTATTACATATGAAGAAGTTTGATCTATTGGATTAGAACTATCATTATTTTTTTTTGATTAGGAATTTCCTCCCCTATTGGTTCTTCAACAATGATAGATGCATCTTGATGAAGTGCTTTTACCGATCTAGGATGAATGCCATTTATACCAAGAGAAGTAATCATGTAAGTGGGAAAATTATATAGCTCAACTTTGTAAGAAACATAACTACTTTATTATTGAGTTTAGAAACAAGTTGTGTAGGTAGTTGGGTAGGTCTTAGAGGCTAATTTGATGGTAATTGAAGCTGTCGAGGTTGTGAAATTTGTGGTTGAGGTGGTTGATTGTAATATGGTTGTTGGAATTGTGGGGGATACTGGTTCTATGTAGGAAATTGGGTGTATTGTTGCTGCATAAGACAAGGAGGAGCAGGAAAAGTCCCATAGGAAGATCCTTGCCAACCTTATTGCCAAGGCTGGTTTTGGACTTGGTGTGGTCGCCATGCTTTCTAAGGCATATGAATGTTCCAATTATGTTGGGGGTATTTATGAGAATAATAAGGATTAAATTTCTGAGAGAGATCTTGAGATATACCTAAAGTCCTTGGCTGCCAAGGTATTTTTGGTGGAATAAAACACAATTTCTCTGTAGCTCCTTGCGTCCCTTGGTACACTTCTTTGAGTTCGTGTAGACATGGGTAGTTTTATCTACAAATATACCACAAAGTTCAATGTTATCTAAAGGGAATTCTTTTAAATGATGTCTTTTTATACATTTTGGACAATAAATAGTCAATATTGCATCCTCTATCTCTTTCTTTTGTGTAATTTTGAATGTGTCTAATTGAACCAAGAGTACTGAGAATATATGTTTTAAAATTGTCCAATAAATTTCTAATCACTGCTCTACTTACCCCACCAATGGTTGATTTGTTGAGTCTAGAGATAAAACCCGTAGGTCCCTTACCATATTTGGACTTCCCTTGAGAGATGTGTTTGCACAAGTCATCTATTTCTAGATAGGTTAGGTGAGAAATATCTCCTTTGCCCATTACGTTTAATGCATCAATCCATTCATCTATAATTCCTCCAAGTTAAATAACTTTAAGAGTATCTAAATCTAGATGATTTTTCCTTGGTATTTTAACAATATTATTAAATATTTCTAAATAATATTCAAGGATATCCTCTTCTTTTTGTGTCATTTTAAACATTTCCTCTCTCATTCCTCGGTTTGTACAATAATCATGATACTTTACAATGAACATTTTTTCTCATCTCATCCCATATTTTTATAACATTTGTTCCCAAGCCCATAAACCAACGTAATGAAACATCCTTTGATCCAAGTGGATATCGGTGGCCACCCACCTTTTCCAACCAGTTCAAAACAATTTTTTGGCAACTTACTATTTTTAGAAGTTTTTCGGTTCTGAAACTTCCGGGGCCATTTTGAGGGCCTAAATGAAGTTTTTTTTTGGGATCGAGCACCTCAATGATAGTTAAAAGTTTTGATTGAGCCCCTAAAATGAATCTCCTTGATGATACCTTTCCAACGAGTTATCATCTACCCCAAATGGAGATCGTTTGCCAAAGTTACACCCCCGGGAAGTTGATACACCAAACTACCCAAAACGAGGTCCACAAAATTGTTGGATTTTCATATTCTGGGGTTAGGGTTTTTGATATTGTTTATGATGAAAAGGAATTTGGAGCCTCATTGCAAAATTATCTTCTTGCGAACATGAGTAGCCATCACATTTCTTCTCAGAGATAAAGCTGCCACCATTCTAGCGAGTCTTTCACTCTGTATTTCTACAGTTTTGTACATTTCACTCATTAATAGAAATTGTGTATTATTGTATATTTGCACCTCTTGTTATATATCCAATACATATCTGTTATGTTATTATATCTCTTGCAATATCTTTGTAAAATTCCGTGTTATATCTCCGCTCTCATTTTGTCCTGTTCATAAATCTGGATCATCCTTAAGGGTGGATGGAAACAAATTCAATTTTTGAGTGTAAGAAGAATAATCATAGCTGCAACATAACACATAAAATTTGAAAATAAAAGTTTCTAGGTCTTCGGTTATCATACCATGAAAGTTGGGCAGTGCTGAAGGTGGTGTTAGTCTTGGAACTTGTTCATGGTTTTTCAGCTACAAAATACCCTTTTCTACCTTGCTTTGTTTGTCTAATATTCCTTTATTGTTCATTACTTTTATACTTTGTGATGTGTTTTTGATTTGCTTGAGCATATTTTTCATGTGTTATTAGTAATATAAAGTTTTAACTTTAGACAGTGTGAGTGTGTCCCATAAGATTTGGAGCTAAGTTTTAGAGTTTCCTAAAGTTTGAAATAAAAGAAAAGGTGCTACAAGAATACCACTATTCTTGTAGCACCTAAAATCATGATTGATTTTGAACATGTTTGAATCCCAAAAAATCATGTCAACATTTAGAAAATCATGCACGAGATTGAGCAACGTTAAACAATTATGATTGAATCATATTTCGAATCCGAGTGAAGATATAATAAGTTCGAGCTTGTACCTGTCAACATATGCATCAATTTTGGGTTTCGAATCATGATTTCGATCATGCAAAATGTTGATTGAGTTTTTCCAGGGATTTTAAATATCTACTTCAAATATTGACTACATTATTCATCTGAAGAAACTGCCATTTCTCAAAACCCTATTCAGTTCAAACCCTAACTATCGTAGTTGCATAGAGATCGTAAAAAAGAGTAATGGCACCTAAGAAAGGCAGTCAAATTATAAGATTTGAGCTAGAAGTAGTAGAATTGCTTGAGGCTTTCCCCGAAGTCTTACAGAAGTTAAATAATGCATGGTGGTTTGAGTTTTGTTGTGCATTACAGGGTTACCATGAGGATATTTCCATGCTTTTTGACAAAGCATTTCAATTTTTTTGAGACAATGGTGGGTAATGTATTAATCCACATCATAGAACATTCAATTGGAGCTGCGTGTCAACTGTCTGTGTATGGAGAGAGGTGGTGGAAAAAGGATAGGCTGCCTACTGATTTGGCCAATCAATTTCTAGTTCCAGAACATCAAAACCCCAATTGGAGTTAGGGAATTCCACATAAATGGATGAAAGAGGAATGGAAAAGTGTTTTGGTAGCAATTCAAAGGTACATTACGAGTCAATGAAGGTTCTTTATTTTTCATTGTTATCATATACAATTTTTAATGCACTTAAATGGTGATATCCCCTTCTGTTTGCCTTTTTATTTACTGAAATTTTTAACAAAGATGTCTAAAAGGGTTCAAAATAATCCTGCAACTGTTGGTAAAAGTATGTTTCACCAAGGTTTAATCAAATCTCTGGTTTTGTATGCATTGAGAGAGCTTCAAATTTTCTGGAACCAGTTACTTATTTCACTAAGCCTTGAATAACAAGGATTAAAATAAAGGACCACTCCAAAAAAGAAATCCAGAACAGGAAAAAGTGCCCCCAAAACTTCTACAAAATCACAAAAGGGTTGTCTTATAGCCAAAAAGACTAGATCCTGGAAAAGGAAACTTCAACTGCAACAAGAAGTTGGAATCAAACAGGAACCTGAATCACCTATTTTTGATCATGAATCTAAGAGCTTTGACAGAGTTTGTATAAGAAGGGCGGAAAAACAAAGAACAAAGTAGCTACAAGAATTCAAGCCAGAACCTGAAAAAGAGTATCGTGATGAACCCGTGAAGAAGACCACTGATAAAAAATAGAGTAAGATGGAAAAGGAAAAATGAGTTGTAGATTACAAAAGAAAGCCTAAGACTAGGGAAACTAATAAATTAAGGTTCAACTCCAAAGCCTTATTCAAACCTGTTGGATATAGTGTCATTAATATATTGTCATTGATGTCAACAGTCGATATCATTGATGTGATGATAAGTTGGTATGCCAAATTGTCATTGATATCAACAATATTTTGTTAGCATATAATGGTTGATGTCAAACAATTGGACGATATGCACAGATTAAATCTCAGGAGAGTTAGCAAATGAAAATCAAAGTTACTGTTGGATGATATGCAGAGATTAAAGCTCAGGAGAGTTAGAAAATGAAAATCAAAGTTACATTATGACGATATGCAAAGATAAAATCTCAGGAAGGTGAGCAAATGAAGATCAAAGCTCAAAAGAGATGGCATAATGAATCTCAGAAGAATTTTTGGAGGACTAGTCAATGATTAGATCAGATCAAGACCATTGATACACATGCGTAGCTTGGGTGATGAATTAAATCACTCACAAGGTTTGGTTCTGCAATCCACATCGACTGTCGATGGTCACTCGCCAAATAGATCTACGGTTGGTGACAAAATGAAGAAATGGTAAATTTCAAAAACCCATAAAATAATTTTATCCTAAGTTCAACGGTGACATGATAGTTTTGGCACTTTATGTTAAAGAGCATGCTAATCTCAGCGACCAATAATCAGGTGCTCAGATCTACGGTCGACAAAGAATATCAGACCCCCCCAACCTTTCCACCTTTAACGGTGGGGGGGGGGGTACGATTTGGTGGTTTTTCTTGAGCGGGGTCCTCGTAACGGGTCATATTCTTGTTAACTCGAACCCTCCTCAGTCCTTGCCACTTACCATGTACCCGCCCCTCCGAGTAAACTGCCAAACCACTCATCCATACCACCTCCGCGCTCCACTACCCTTCCTACACGTCACATTCACCCGAAGCATGAAGTCATGAAGTAAATGGTGGGCATCCATCTCAATGCCTGATTAAGTCCTAGCCATCAGATTAAGCAGTGAAATGATGAGTGTAAGGATTAAATCGTGACCATTGAATTGATAAGCGCTCAAGCACTCGTTTGGCCTAGCGTCTAATCACTGCCATTGGTCATATAGAATAAGAGATTTAAAAGGAAGAATATAATATGTTGCTAAAGGTGATAAAGCCCATGGTTTTGTATCACTCGGTCACATGCAATGGTTTGAAGGAAGCGCCTCTGCAGAACTCAGTTTTTGTAAATAAATTGCAGAAATTCGGGATTGAGTTAAAAGGATTAAATTGATCCATAACTTTGATCAATTTATGAAAAGTCTTCATGGTAAAAATGATAAAATAATGATTATGGTTAAGTTAAACGAAGAGGTGCGATGGTCCAAAAAAAGGGACAGAGTGTATCACTCTCACACCATTTTGAAGATTATATAAATGAGGAAGAGTGTTGAGAATATTGTGACTCTACAGTCCAAATCAAAAGATATATTAATCAGAGAAGACGAGAAATATGCAGTAAAGAATTGATACAAAAGTTTCCCCAGATTCAGAAAATAAGGGTGGTTGGGTGGTGCAAGGGCAGGTTGGTCCTTGCAGAGGGAGTTGGTGCTTCCTTGTCAGTTGTAGTTGACTAAACAGGGGGTCGAAACCTCCTACTAGTTGGTGCTGGTGAACAAGGGTTTGGGTACATCCTAATCAGTTGGTGCTGATCGAAAAGGAAAAATATCTTCCTTCTATGTAACATGTAAAACAAAATTTTGCAGTTAATAGAAAAGAGTTTGTGGTTTTCCCATTTGGGTTCCACGATAAAATATTGTGTTAAAATTCTGTTTGCATTAACAAAAGAAAAATTTATATAATAATTGTGTCACTGATTCACCCCCCCCAACCCCCTCAATGACATGATCTGATCCTTCAATTGGTACTAGAGCGAGGTTCTTCACAAAAGGTTTAAATCACTTGAAGAGAAATATACATTAGAATGGATCAACAATTTAAGATGTCATAAAAAATCCCCCTATTTAATGGTGAAGACTATGTCTTCTGGAGTGTTAGAATGAAAATCTATCTGATGTCCATTGGAATGGAAGTATGGTCATTAGTGGAAAAGTGATATGATGTTCCAAAAGCCACTCCCATAGAAGTAGAAGATAAGAAATTTTTTTGGGAACATGCAAAGGCTTTAAACACACTACAAACTAGACTGAGTAAGAAAATCCTTGCTAAGGTACTAAACTATAATAATGAAAAACAACTCTAGGATAAATTGGAAACCATATATGAAGGAGATTCAAAGGTAAAGAGGGCCAAACTCCAGACTCTCAGACTACAATATGAAGGTCTGAAAATGAAGGATGAAGAGAATATCTCAGGGTACTTCGAAATAGTTGATAATATTGTTAATGCAATTAGAGGATTGGGAGTATAAGTGTCAGACAATGAGCTAGTTGAAAAAGTACTAAGAACATTACCTATTCTATACAATCCCAAAGTGTCCACTCTTGAATATCGGGAAAATCTAGATAAAATCACCATGGATGAATTGTATGGAATCCTCACAGCTTATGAGTTAAGATTAGGTCATGAGAACCTCCCACAAGGAGAGGCATCCTTCAAGGTGCTCAAGAAAATAAAAAGTCAGAAGCAAAAACCCCAATCCATCCATCATGAAGAATTTTATGTGGAATAAGCTAATTTTATTAGAAAACTTCAGAAAGGAGTAGAGAAGTAAAAAGACAAGCTTCCTTTCAAATGTTTTAACTGTGGCAAGGTTGGCCATTTTGCAGCCAAGTGTCCCTATCCCAAGGAGGACCCTAAAGATGAAGAAAAGAAAACTAAACAATACAAGAAGAAGGAAAAACCCAACTACAAGAAATTTTTTTACAAAGGGAAAAATAATTTCTACTCAAAAGAAGAAAACACTAGTTCATCAGAGTCCAGTGACAGTGATGAATCTGACGATGATGAAGTCCTTTTTCTAGGTATTGAAGAATCTAATGAGATAGAGGAAATTAAACATGAGAAAGAGTCAAAAGATGAAGAAAAAGTTAATATGGAAGAAGAACTTCTTAGTTCCTTGGATGAATTAAGAAAATACAAAACCAGATATAGACAAATGAAAAGTTCAGTAGTTGAACAAAAGGAAAAACATGAAAATAAAGAAAAGGAGATGGAGAAACTCACGAGAAACCTGAAAAACCAAATCCTAGAAGCAAATAGTATTGAACGAAGTCTTGAAAAGTCTCTTTAAGAAAAAAAAATAACCCGTGAAAGAATGAAGGCATAAATAGTTCACCTGAGAAAAGAACTTGATGCAAAACTCATTCAAAAAAAATATGAAAATAGCTCTAAAATATAAGATAAGATTATTGCCACACAAAAGGATTCAGGTAATAAAAATGGAATAGGCTATTCTCAAGAAGAAAGCCGAGTTAACTCAAAATCTTATGCAGATACTCTCCTCAGTACATTCAAGAAGAAATATGAAGAGAAGACAAGTAATGATCATAACTCCAGAGGACCACTTCTAGCCATCAAGAAGGAAGATAAGACAATACCAAAGAAGTTTTATCAAAATAGGTATCCTCACATTTTCTTTGGTTATTTCTTTGCATGCTTTAATTTTGGACACAAAGCTATGAATTGTAGAGCATATCGAAGGAAAAATTTGAGAGTTAAGAATTATAACCATAAAGATAACCAAGCAATAAATCAATTCAAAAGCAGAAACTATAAATCCTTTGCACCTCTACAAGAAGGGGACCTAGAAAGCTTCAGATGTCATAACTATGGACATAAGGCCAGTAATTGTATATTAATGGAAGTCCCATAACAACCAAGATTCATCAGAGAGAAAAAGAAGTTTTGGAAAGGAAAAGCATAAAAAAAGGAATGCCTTATTGCCTTAAAATCCCAAGATAAAGAAGATCTCTAGCATGTTGACAGTGGGTGCTCAAAACATATGACATGAAACAAGGACAAGTTTCTGAACTTAAAGAAATAAAAAGGTAAAGTTACATTTGGTGACAATGCTTCAGGTAACATAATTGGGAAAGGCACCGTGAGCTTGGGAAAAGACAAAGCCAAGAATGTGTTGCTTGTTGAAAAACTGAAACCTATCCTATTAAGTGTCAGCCAAACCTATGATCAGGGGCACTTTTGCATTTTTGATTCCCATAAATGTGATATTAGGAGAGAATACACAGAAAAACTGGTTGGTACTGCTCCTAGAACTCCCAAAAATGTGTATATACTAGATGCAAAATTGAATGAGGAATGTCATATGAATCTAGCAGATGAAAGTTGGCTATGGCATAGAAGTTTGGGACATATTAACTTTGAAAATATGGTGAAATTAAACAATCTTGGTGCAGTAAGAAATTTTCCAAAGATCATAAATCCATCAAATACTATGTGTATACATTATCAACTAGGAAATCAAACTAGAATAAGGTTCAAAGCAAAATAATACTCAACCTCAAAACCTTTAGAGCTTGTTCACAACGACCTTTGTGGACCTACAAGGACCAAGAGCTTGAAAGGAGAGTCCTACTTTATGTTGTTCATTGATGATTTTACTAGAATGGGTTGGATGTGTTTTATCAAAGAAAAATCAGAAGCATTTAACAAATTCAAACCCTTTAAAACCCTAGTTGAGAACGAAAAGGAGACAAAAATCAAATGTCTTAGATCAGACAATGGTGGTGAATTCACTTCAAAAGAGTTTGATCTCTTCTGTGAAACCCATGGAATAAAAAGACAATTCTCTGCTGCTAGAACACCTCAACAAAATGGGTTTTTTGAGAGAAGGAATAGAACAATTCAGGAGGCTGCAAAGACTATGCTTAATGATGCAAAATGGTTCAATGGATATTCGAGGGAAGCTGTAAGAAAAATAGTATACATATTGAACAGAGGTCAGCTCAGGTTTAATAGTAATAAGACTCCTTATGAAATATGGTTTGGAGCAGCTCCATTAGTAAAATACTTCAGAGTCTTTGGAAGTAAGTGCTACATCAAAAGGCTCGATGAGAATCTCATAAAATTTGATTCCAGATCTGATGACGGTATTTTTATTGGATATGATTCTAACAAGAAATCATATAGATGCTACAATATTAGACTACACAAGATTGTTGAGAGTGCATATGTCAAGGTGGATGATCTAAAAATGATAAGAATAAAAAATCAAGAAACTATACTTGACAGTGAAGATGAAGATGATGATGAGTCAGTTGGTACACAAGCAGAATAAGTAGAAGAGAATAAAGGAGAAAGGGAAGAGGATTATATGGATACTAGTGAAGACGAAGAATATATTCAAGAAGAAGAGATAATAGAAGAATCCCCAAGAAGAGACACAAAAACACCCTCAATAATGACTCAAAAGAATCATCCCAAATAATTGATTACTGGAAACAAGAGTGATGGAGTGCACATAGGAGGACAATTGTTGTATCAAACATAAATAACACTCTCATCACAAATTGAGCCCATCTCATTCAAAGAGGCATGTGATGAGAATTGGGTCAATGCTATGAATGAAGAATTGGACCAAATTGAAAAAAATCAAACTTGGGAACTAGTTCCAAGATCAAAAAATAAAAATGTTATTGGAACTAAATGGGTGTATAAAAATAAAATGAATGAGAATGGGCAAGTAATCAAGAACAAAGACAAATTAATATGTAAAGGGTATGCTCAGGTTGAAGGAGTAGACTATGAAGAAACCTTTGCAACTGTGGCCAAATTAGAGGCAATTAGGATGTTCTTAGCTTTCTCTAGCTACATAAAATTTAAAGTGTACCAAATGGATGTCAAGTTAGCATTTCTCAATGGAAACTTAGAAGAAGAAGTCTATATTGAGAAACTAGAAGGATTCAAATTAAACAAAGGAGACTATGTTTGTAAATTAAAGAAAGCACTCTATGGGATAAAACAAGCACCAGGAGCATGGTATGCAAGGCTAGATTCTTATTTACAAAAACAAGGCCTCAAAAGAGGATCAACAGACAACAATATTTATTGTAAAATTGTTGGTAATAACATGATTATTGTGTAAGTATATGTTGATGATATTATATTTGGCAGTGATGATGAAAAAATGAGTAAGGAATTTGCTAGGAGGATGCAACAAGAATTTGAAATGTCTTTGCTTGGTGAACTGAATTTCTTTCTAGGAATACAAATAATACAGTCCAGAAGAGGTGTCTTTATACATTAGTCTAAGTATGTTAAAGATATGCTTAAGAAATTCCAGTTAGAGGATTGCAAACTTGTTAGTACACCTATGACAGTTGGATGCAAACTAAGAAAGGAAGATGAGTCCAATGCTGTAGATCCAAAACACTACAGATCAATGATTGGGAGTTTACTCTATGTAACAGCTTCCAGAACTGATGTCAAGCAAGCAGTTGGGATGGTGGCTAGATTCCAAGTAGCACCAAAGGAGAACCATGTTCAAGTTGTAAAAATAATCTTTAGGTATTTGAAAGGAACCATAGATCTTGGTTTGTGGTACTCTAGCAATGATTCATTCACTTTAAAGTCCTATTCAGATGTAGATTGGGCAGGTAGTGTAGATGCCAAGAAAAGTACAAGTGGAGGAGCATTCTTTTTGGGAGAATCATTGGTATCTTGGATAAGAAAGAAAAAATCCTCAATTTCATTGTCTAGCACTGAAGCTGAGTATATTGCAGCAGAAAAATGTTGAACACAAGTGGAGTGGATGAAACAAACCTTACAAGACATCAAAATAATATTTGAAGAACCTACTACTATCTAGTGTGATAATACATGCGTGATAAGTCTCTCTGAGAACCCTGTTGAGCAATCCAAATCAAAACACATTCCCATTAAATACCACTATCTAAGAGATTAGGCTGAAAATAAGAACATTAAATTGGAATATGTTCCAACACAAGAACATATGGAAGATATTTTCACAAAACCCTTAAGCAGAGATGTATTTGAATATCTCAAGCAAAAGTTGGGAGTAATCCTTCTTCCAACCTGAATCTCTCAAAAATAAAAAATATATATAAAGAAAACAAATGCATCAAATGGCACCAAATCAGGGGGAGACAACAATTAAAGTCATAAGGACTCATTCAGTATGACAAGAAAAGTATGATTGTAGGAGGAGTTATCAGTTTTTAAATTCTAGTCAAAAGTATATAGACAAACAAAGATTTACCATAAGGGAAACAACCATTTTCCATTGATGTCAAAGGGGGAGAATAACTTCAGAGGAGAGCTGCAACATCTCGGGGGGAGATTCAATATGAAATTTGAATGTTGCCATCAATGAAAAAGGGGGATATTGTTGGAAATAGTGTCATTAATATATTTTCATTGATGTCAAGAATCAATATCATTGATGTGATGATAAGTTGGTATGACGAATTGTCATTGATATCAACAGTATTCTATTAGCATATAATGGTTGATGTCAAACAATTGGATGATATGCAGAGATTAAAGCTCAGGAGAGTTAGAAAATGAAAATCAAAGTTACAGTTGGATGATATGCAGAGATTAAAGCTTAGGAGAGTTAGCAAATGAAAATCAAAGTTATAGTATGACGATATGCAGAGATAAAAGCTCAGGAGGGTGAGTGAATGAAAATCAAAGCTCAAAAGATATGGCGCGATGAATCTTAGAAAAAATGTTGGAGGACTAGTCAACGATCAGATCAGATCAAGACCATTGATACGCACGAAGAGCTTGGGTGATGAATTAAATCACTCACAAGGTGTGGTTCCACAATCCACATCGACCATCAATGGTCAGTTGCCAAATAGATCTATGGTTGGTGACAAAATTAAGAAAGGGTA
This sequence comes from Picea engelmannii, assembly GCA_009831015.1. NCBI lineage: Eukaryota > Viridiplantae > Streptophyta > Pinopsida > Pinales > Pinaceae > Picea > Picea engelmannii. The sequence continues at coordinate 802,969 of ML777123.1, forward strand.
AATTTGAAAAACCCATAAAATGATTTTATCCTAAGTTTGGCGGTGACATGATAGTTTTGGGGCTTTGTGTTAAAGGGCACACTAATATCAGTGCCCGATAATTGGGCACTCAGATCTATGGTCGACAGGGAATATTGGACCCCCC
>ML777123.1:803146-818753 GCA_009831015.1 Picea engelmannii
GGGGGGGGGGGGGGGGGTCTGAGTTGGTGGTTTTTCCCAAGAAGGGCCCTCATAACGTGTTGCCTTCTTGTTAACTCGGACCCCCCTCGCTCCTTACCACTTACCGCCCGCCCCCCGCTTAGAGTAAACCGCCAAACCACTCATCCATACCACCTCCATGCTTTTTCGCCACACTCCACTACCTTGCCTACACGTCACACTCACGCGAAGTAAATGGTGACCATCCATTTCAATGCTTGATTAAGTCCTAACCGTCGGATTAAGCAGTGAAGGGATGAATGTAAGGATTAAATCATGACCATTGAATTGATAAGCGCTCAAGCACTCATTTGGCCTAGCGTCTGGTCACTGTCATTGGTCATATAGAATAAGATATTTAAAAGGCAGAATATAATACGTTGCTAAATTTGATAAATCTCATGGTTTTGTATCACTCGGTCACATGTAATGGTTTGAAGGAAGTGCCTCTACAGAACTCAGTTTTTGTAAATAAATTGCAGAAATTCAGGATCGATTTAAAAGGATGAAATTGATCCATAACTATGATCAATTTATGAAAATCCTTCATGGTAAAAATGATAAAACAATGATTATGGTTAAGTTAAATGAAGAGGTGTGATGGTCCAAACAAAGGGACACAATGTATCACTCTCAAACTGTTTTGAAGATTATATAAACGAGGAAGACTGTTGAGAATATTGTGACTCTGCAGTTTGAATCAGAAGATATATTAATCAGAGAAGTAGAGAAAGATGCAATAAAGACTTGATGCAAAAGTTTCCCCAGATTCAGAAAATAAGGGTGGTTGGGTGGTGCAAGGGTAGGTTGGTGCCTATAGAGGGAGTTGGTGCTTCCTTGTCAGTTGTAGCTGACTAAATAGGGGGTCAAAACCTCCTACCAGTTGGTTCTAGTGAACAAGGGTATGGGTGCATCTTGATCAGTTGGTGTTGATCGAAAAGGAAGAATATATTCCTTCTATGTAACATGTAAAATAAAATTTTGCAGTTAATAGAAAAGAGTTTGTGGTTTTCCCATTTGGGTTCCACAATAAAATATTGTGTTAAAATTCTATTTTCATTAAAAAAATAAAAATTGATATAATAATTGTGTCACTGATTCACCCACACCCCCCCCCTCTCAGTGACATGATATGATCCTTCAAAACCCTCCCTGAAAAAATACAATTTAATTTTTCTAGACGATGATGCAGTGGAGAAAACCCCAAAGAAGATAAGGAGGACAAAGAAAAAGTTACAAGTGCCAAAAAAAAATATTTTTGAAGAGGGGATAAAGAAAGATCCAACCTATATCCCAGATATAGATGAGCTACCAGGTCCATACATACATGAAATCCAAATTCCAAAATTTTTTGTAGAAGAGGAGATTACTATAGGATCATCTTCAAAAGGTAATAGATATGAAATGAGAACAATAAATCCCAAGTTATCAATTGACCTCAATCAACCTACACCAGAGGAAGGCCACGAGGAATATTCAATAGAGATAGGGGATGAATTAAAACAAGAAAATAAAAAAATTACAAACATGTATTAAAAAGTTGAAACAAGAAAAGCTAGCACTTGAACTCTAGAATACCAAGCTACATGAAAAGGTGCAAAAGATGAAGACAAAGAACAAAAGTCAACATAAATTGTCTAAGAGGTTGAGAAAAATAAATATCAAGCTATATTGGAATACTGTAGTTCTCAAGACTAAGTTGAAACAAGAGCAGACTAGAGGTCCCTATTTTGCTCCACAATGAAGGTTCAAAAGCTAGGTTAGCTTACAGTTTTGATTTTTTGTCAATAAGAGGAGTACCTGCATTTAAATGAATTGAAAATTCTAAATCTATTTTCAAAGACAATACATAACATAGGTCGATTATTTTGTAGTTGAAGGGAAAATACAAGGACACAACTTATGCAATACAAAAGGATTTTTATTGATAGACTTTCGTAGTCTTCTTTCAATAGGTTATTGAAGCATTTAGAGCAAATCAAGGTCCTGTTTGCAACATTTTTACATTTTTAATCACTTCTTTATGCAGGTTTGAAGACCCAACTCAACAAACAATTGCAACATACCTACATTATGGGTTCTTAATATCTCTTGAGATCAAGACTAGTCGAAATGTCAAGTCATCTACCTAATGACTAGATTCTTTAGATTCGAATGCAATGAATATAATATAATGTATTTGCTAGATGTTAGCCAAGAATTGAAATCAAATCAGAACTACATCTAGATAATAGGATCTATTAAAACCATTTTTGGTTTATAAAAAGGAGATCTGTTGACATAATTTAGGGTTGTTGGTGGTATTGGAATACTCTACTTCTGATTGTAAAGTCCAAGACTTATTTGATTTTGCACTTAATGGAAAAGGCTATTTGATGGTTAGACTATCTCTTCTTGTTTTTAATTCTTTATTTTCTTAATTGAATGCATGCTATATTTTTCCAAGCATTTGATATATCTTGTTATGTTTGTAAGCCAATGAAGATTTTACTGATTGCTTGCTCATTATAGGACCTTTTTTTCAAGTATATTATTCTTATTTCTCAATGATATTTAGGATCAAGAATTTTTCTATGTGAGTGAGCAAATTGGGAACTTGCATATATCTTTCCTTTAATGATAAACTCCTTTATCTGATTCATCAAATTGACTACCATTGACTAAGCAAGTGTGATAGGAATTTAATTTTGTGATCAGAGATTGATATTGTCCTTTTCATCCATTACTTGACCCATAAACCAATCCAAAACCTAAAAAATACTTATAATCATAACCATTGCAATAACCGAGGTGCCCTATATTGCCCTTATCATTCAAGGACAACTTTAGGGACTAACATATTTTGGTGCCATTGTCGGGAAACAAGGTAACGAAGATATCTATCCCTCGGAAGAACGACAATGAGAAAGACTAGCTCGTGATGGTGAACAAGAGTTGGATACATAAGTAGAATGCATATTTTTCACATGGAGAATCCATTGCAGAAGACCTTGATCCTAAAAGGGAATTGAAGGGATCAAATTCTGAGCCCACCAAAGCCTCAATATCAGCTTCATCTTCAAAAAATAAAGTGACCAGAGGCAACCCAGATTCTAAGCCAACTCCAACAATATCAGATCCTGAAAAATTATTCAGAAAATCCAGAGAAACTCCAGGTCAATCTTCATCTTCAAAGGGTAAATCTTCTTTTTTTGAAGAAATAATTTCTGATTCCCAAATACCCATTGCTGTTCCTCAAGAAAAAATAGTGCCTATGATTGAAGAAAAACTTGTTATCCACCCTTCAAAATTAGTTTTTCCCGCAAAAATTTATGTTAATTATTTGACAATGGAACAATGGAGAGTATTTTATGAACTGATCAAAACAGAAGAAGATACAATCTTCACATATAAAACCCTAAGGGCGTTTACTGCATATACTAAAGAAGAAAATGACCAGATATTATCTTCATCCTTATCTTAGATTTTCATTTCTCAGAGAGTTAAGCCTAAAATTCAAGTTTTCAATAATATTTTGGCTATTGAAGGAATCTTAGGGTCTCAAAAGATCCATTCTCATCCTTCATCACCCCCTAAGGTTCATAGTCCACCTTGAACTCGTATTTCACATCCATCCTCTCCTCCTAAATATCCTACTCCCAGTTGTTCACACCATGGTTGTCAATAGAATGGACACTATTGTGGCTACTAGGTATGCACCTCTGGTATTTCCCCAAGTGTTATATGCTTTCCCAACTGGAGACTACATGAAATATTTTCCTAGTTTTAATGGAGAAGGAGAGGTAACAACTAAAGAACATTTGGCATCTTTTTATATCCTTGCATACAATTTTAATGTTGAACACACAAATGTTTGGATGAGGTTATTTGTATAGAGTTTGGATGGAGAGGTAAGGAAATGGTTAAGAGGTCTCCCTGCCAATTCTATTGTAGACATTGATGCTTTAGATGAAGTCTTTCTGAAACAACGAAGAGACAAAAAAAACTACTTGTATTATTGGATTTGGGGCTTTGAAAAGAAAGAATGGTGAATCTGTTTTAGATTTTACCAAAATTTTTAATAAAATGTACAGTAAAATCTTTGATGAGATCAAACCTACATAGAATTTTGAAAAAATTACCTTTGCTAATGCCTTTGATGCAAGATTTTCTCTTTTGTTAAGAGAGAGAAGAACTATTACATTGATTTTGATGCAGGAGGAAACTATTGAAGTGGAATACAATATTTTGGCACTAGAAAGGTTAAAGATAAGATTTTATAATGATAAAAACAAGCATAAAGAAGATGTTCCATATTCCTCTCACGCAACAACATCTGACCCAAATATTGATGAGATGGATAAACTGCTAAAAACTTTGACATGAGAGATTGCCAGACTAAAACTAGAGACTAAGCAACCAAGCAGACCTGTTCAAGAAGGGGGAAATAGAAACCCCAATCAATTCAGAAGACCACATAATTCTCCTTAGGTTATGCAGAGGGAGAGAAGGAATCAATATGATCAAAGGATATTACCACCATTCTAGAATAATGCAGTTGAAGAGACAGAGGAAAGTGATGATGTTGAACAAAATTCAACAATCCTTTTAAATGATGTTGAAATTTCTTATACTCATCTAACTCAATAGGAGTATGAAGACTCTCCGATATCAAGTTAGTTTGACAATGGTGAAGAAGAATGAATTTTCCAGAATGAGCCTCTGAAGAAATATGACCTAAGGCCTAGATTAGGTGAAACAAAGGAGAAAACACCAGTTCAGAATAAAAAGGCTAAAGTCTCTGCCAAGCAAGGTTTGACTAAAGATACAGGGGAAAAATATGATCAACCTCATCAACTCATCAAGGTTTCTGCCCTAGAGGTAAAGGAAACAAAAAAACAACTTGTTCCTTTTAAATTAGAACATGAAATTAATAAGATAAAAATTCCTGTACCTTTGGTGGAATTGATGAAAAATGAGTCTTTTAAAAAGTCTATCTTGAAAGTCTTGCAACCTCCTTCTTTTGTTATGTATTTAGATACTATAAATTTGGAAGATGAAAATACTGTCACCACTATAGGACCTCATCTTGAAGATAGATCCGATCCTTCACCTCCATTTTACATATCCCTAAACATTCATGAGAAAATTTTGCATAACTGCCTTATGGATTATGGAGCCTCACAGAATGTTATGCATAAGGTAGTCATGGATGAATTAGGTCTCAATATTACAAAACCCTACCAAGATCTCTATTCCTTTGACTCTAAAAAAGTTAAATGTTTAGGGGTTATTAAAGATTTGGTTGTTACCTTGTCCCAACTACCTATGAAGAGTGTTGTTATGGATGTGGTAGTTGCTAATATACCACCTAAATTTGGCATGATGCTATCCAGATATTGGGCTAAGAAGGTAGGAGGATCCTTGCAGATGGACCTCACATATGCTACTATACCTATATTTGGAGGAGAACACCAAAGGTTATACATGGAAGTCATGATAGCCTATGTTATAAGTGATCATGAAAATCTAGGAAAACACCCCATTTATGCAGTTGAAGATGAAATCAGATCATCCATATTTCATATCAGTGATGATGCTATTGAACCATTATCAATCTCATCCATGGATAACCAAGCAAAGGAGGTGGAACATGTAGTTTGGAAGATGTTGTTTGAGGGTTCTTGTTCAAAGGAAGGATCTGGTGCCCGGGTTGCATTCATTTACCATGCCAAGGAAGTCATACCTCTATCATATAAATTAGAATTTGATACCACCAACAATATTGCAGAATATGAGGCCTTACTGCTGGGATTAAGAGCTGCAAAGGATATGGAGATTGATAAAATTGTTGTTTTCAGAGATTCAGAATTGATTATTCATCAAATCAAGATTATGTATTAGACAAAGAACCGAAGATTGAGGAAGTACAAAACTCATATGTTCTCAGATATGAGATATGAAATTGAAGTAAGGCATAAGAATTCCATTCCAGATAACATCAAATATTGGCAGGTTTTAAACGATGATAAGGAATTGAAGAGGTTTTTAGAGACTGTTGGTGAATTTTTTGCAATCTCTATTGATCGGGAAAATTAAGATGATGATGCAGAAATTCAAATTGATATCCCTCTTCAGGATAAAATTGTAGGTCACGAGACTGTAATTTGAAGACACACCACATCCCAAAGGTTCTAGTACCCCTTGAAAGGATTTTTTACATCAATGATGTCTCTAAGAAATGTTCCATTCAAAGCCAAGAAAGAGACATTGTTGACTGTAATATTGGGACTGATACCAATCCAAAGAGTATAAAACTCTCCAAATAATTGTTCGAAGAGCAAAGGAATAGGTATGTAAATCTCATGAAAGAGTTTGTTGATGTTTTTGCTTGGTCATATAAATACCTTAAGATATTTGAAACATAAATTATTTAGCATAAGATTCCTCTCAAAGTAGGTTCCAAACCTTTTAAACAGAAAATGAGACAATTCAACCCTATGCTACTGCCCATTATTGAAAAAGAAGTGAAGAAACTGCTTGATGCAAAGATCATAATACTTCTCAGATACTCAGAGTGGGTGGCCAATATTGTGCCTCTCAGGAAAAAGAATGGTGAAATAAGGCTGTGTGTAGATTTAAGAAATATGAACAAGTGTTCTCTGAAGGAAAACTATCCATTTCCAAAGATGGATCATATTATGCAGAAAGTAGTGGGTGCTCAAATAATTTCCATGCTATATGGATACCCCAAATATAATCATATATCAATTTTTGAAGAAGACAAGAAGAAGAATGCCTTAACTACTCCTTGGTTTGATGAACACATGGGATACTTTTCAGAGGGCCATGGACATCACATTTGTAGGAGAAAAAGACAAATTCATGGTCATTTATCTTGATGATATTACTGTTTTCTCAAAATCTGATGAAGAACACTTGCATCACCTCAAACAAACATTTAAAAAGTGCAAGAGGTATGGCATATCTTTAAACCCAAAGAAATCTCACTTTTCCATGCCTGAAGGCAAGCTCCTAGGTCATATTATGTCTATAGGAGGTATCAAGATAGATCCTGAAAGGGTAGAGGCTATTCAAAAGATTGACATCCAAAGAAACCAAAAGGATATACAATCCTTCATAGGGAGAATAATTTTTGTAAGGAGGTTCATACCCAATTTTGCTGAGATCATCAAGCTCTTAACGAATATGCTGAAAAAAAATGCATAAATAAAATGGATACCATAAACAAAGTCTTCCTTTGACAAGATAAAGTAAGCCCTAATTGAAGCTCATGTCTTCATTAGTCTTGATTATTCTAAAGAGTTTCTGATTTTCTCATTTGCATCTAAAGATACCATTGTTGTTGTTCTATTGCAGAGAAATGACGAGTATGGGAAACCTGTTTCTTTCTTTAGTAAGACTCTTAGAGATGCATAAATAAAGTATGAAATTATGGAAACACATGCTTATGCCTTGGTTAAGGAATTGAAATCCTTTAGGGTTTATGTTTTGCACTTTGAAATAATAGCTTATGTTCCAAAAAGTGTTGTGAAATAAATTCTTGTTCAACCAAACAGTGAAGGAAAGAGGGGGAAATCGATAGCCAAGATTTTGGAATACAATTTGGTCATAAAACCTACCAAACTTATCAAGGGACAGGGTCTTGCAAAGTTGCTTGTTGACTCAAATTATAAATTTCTTGGAATGCATCACATTTTTAGTCAATAAGATAAGTTAGGATTATAGGATGAAGGTGTAAGCGTACAGGTATTGGAAAAATACCTTTCTTCATCTTGGTATAAAGACATTGTTTAATTTTTGCAAAACCTTCAAATTCCTCCTGATTTTGAAAAGTCTAAGGCTAGATCTTTGAAACTCAAACCTGTGAAGTATTCTATGTTGGAGTTACTTCACACACACCTATGATTTATTTTTCCTAAGGGTTTTCCTATGTTTATTTATTTTTTACTAAAACGATTATGGGCCTTTTAAAATTAACTTCTGGCTAACTGGCTGCTAGCGGCCTTACATTCAAAATTTCAGCTCCAATGGAGACTGCTTGACCAGTGATATAGGGTCTAGTCATACTAACCGGTCCCTTTACATCAGTTCTGGATTTCGTGGGGCAGAGGAAGGTAAATTCGTGATTTCATCTGCCACAGGAGAAAAGGAGGTTTGGACAGTGTGACACGAGATCAAAGGGAATTCAGTCGGCTGGAGCTTGCATCCATTCTGATTTAGGCAGATACCCTGCACAACGAGCGATTTATGGGATACCCCAGTCGTATCCTTCTTAACCAACAACGAGATTCGCTGAGAGCACGCAGGGGGAAGGTGCATCCCAACATAGTTCCTTCTTCTCCATCTACTAGTCAGAGTCTCACCTATTTCTTCAGGAAGTTTTCCCTGGGCATTTGTCTCCCTGGGGGACTGTGATTGGATTCTCTTCCCGTTGATCGCAGAGTCAGGATTCTCTTCATGCGTCTGTCTTGATGCCCCTGTCCTTATTCTAGCGCGACCCTGCACAAATCTTCTCTTGACTGTCTCATACCTTCGTGCCTGCACTTTGGATTCCTTCCTGGCAAATTTCTGACTTTTGCATTCTCTGACAGGAGGACTCCGGGTGATTCCTTCTCCCCATATTCTAAGGGATTGGTTCATGATTTTCAGCTCCATTTACGTTGATGACTCCCTTGCCCAGGGAGGTGCCTCTGTTCGCTTCATGGTCTGCCAACTGATTAATATGCCCGAGGACGTGGTAGAACTTCACCTCTTCGAAATCTTTCATCTGGACTAGAACCTTCCTATAATAATGATCCAAGCCCACATTTTTGGGAGCCTTCCTCTGATTGAGAGCATGGATACAGATTCTAGAGTCCCCTACGATAGCCAAATTTGAAATTGATAACCTTCTGGCCTGAGCCAACCCCTGCCAGATTGCTAAAATTTCAGCTGTATTATTGGTGTTCAGACCCAGCCCCCAGGAAAAGTTGAGCACAATTTTTCCTGAGATGTCGATTAGGACCCCTCCACTTCCCGCGGGACCGAGATTCCCTTTTGATGCCCCGTCCACTTACAGGATATGCTTCTCCAAAGAAGATATCCACTTTAATAACTCTTGTTCCTCCAGCCTAATTTCCCAAGGGGAATAGTGTTTGGAAATTTGCTTGGTTCTGGCCAGGAGGGAGGGATCAAGATCATGGAACCAGACATACTCATCTTTGTTAGGGGTTAATTCGTTGGTGATATTAGTTTTTGAGGCTATCGATTCACCCATAATTGCTTTCAATTTGAGTGCAGTTTGGGCCGACATCCCTGCTATATCCCTGAAGATCCTGTTGTTTCGCTCCAACCACAGGTTCCAACAAACTACTTTCAGCACCCACATCCAGCAATGCTTTAGCAGGTTCAAATTGGTAAAAGAGAAGGGAGCCAAGTTGACCCAGGAGGTAAACAAAGAGGTAACTGAAGAGGGCAGGGGTACATTCAACTGGTCAAGAATGAGATTCCAAAGTTCCAGAGCAAAGGGATAGAGGAGAAAGAGGTGGACATAGGTTTCAACATGACAAGCACAGAGAGGGCATCGAGAGGGCCCTTTCCAGCCTCTTTTGAGAGGTTTTCCCAAGTAAGGATACTGTTGTGCAGAAGGGACCAGCAGAAGAGATCTAGTTTGGGAAGGGAGGGATGAAGCCGGAGATTTCTCCACACCGAGGGATCAGGGGATACCCAAGGGATTGCTTGCAGGGCTGCATACCCAACTGCAGCTGAGTAACTGCCAGACGAAGAGCCCCAACCTCTTTTTTCCTTCTTCCTGGCCGAGGAGGGGGAGCGCCCTTGAAGAGCATCCAGGAGGGTTTGAGCTTCAGTTTCTAAGTGCTGCGAATAGTCCCCCAATTCCCACTTAAGCCAAGAGCCGTCCTGGTTCCAAGCTGAAAGGTCCCACAGGGTGACTTTGCTATTGGAATGGAGCCAACTCTTGATGTTTTCCATCCCTTCCAAAAAACTTAAAGGGGTCTGTCCTAAAATAGATTCTTCCCAAAACTTGATTTTTCTGCCATTCCCCGGGATCCAAAAAAGCTTTGAGGTAATCAAATCGAGAGCCTTAAGGCAGAGAGAAAGGATGGGAGAGCCTTTTCTAGTCAAGGGGGGGTGATCAAGGCACCTTTCTTTGTGACCACAAAAATATTTAAACCTTAGAGCTTTGGAGCTGCAAGTAGTTTTACCTCTTATCATCTTCCAGAGAATCTTACCTCCCATGGCCAGATTCTGAGTGGCCACATCTCTTACTTGCAGCCCACCTTCCATCCCGGGGGCTTTAACCTTATCCCAGCTGACTAGGTGCATTTTTTTCCCCTCATTTCTTCCCCCTTCCCAAAGAAATTTTCTCAAGATGCTGTCTAAATCTCTCACAAATCCTCTCGGGGCAAGGAGAATGGAGGCCTGGTAGACAGGAAGAGAGGTGAGAACATAATTTATGAGGATTAATTTCCCTGCTTTGTTCAGCCAGGTTGCTCCCCAGGCCAAGATCCCGGCTTTCATCTTGTCCAACAGAGGCATCCACAGATTGTTTCTGGGGGCTGCTTTGACTAGGGGGATTCCTAGATATTTAATGGACTCCCACGTTGAAGTTCCTTCCATTTCCAACACCCTGGAAATACCAATCATTTCTATAGGTGGGCAGTTCCAGCCATAAATTTTACTCTTCCTCAAACTGATTTCGCTGCCTAAAATTTTAGTGTAGTCATCCAATTATTAGTCACTATTCAGTCTCCTATATTTTAGGAAGAATAATCCTCTAGGGGGAATATTGTCTTCAATTTTCACTTCAGTTTGATCAGTTAAGTGGATTCTAGATGCTACATTGGGATTATAACCATGCAACATTGGGATCATCACCAACTAATGCACATTGTCCTTGGGATCATCACTAGACTATCACATTACCCATGATTCCCTGATCTCCTCCTCACTTCACTATGTTTCAATCAGTTAACTGAAGACCGATAGACTAGTTAACTCAGTTAGGTGGCAGTTCACTCTCGTAACTTCCCGAGAGACTAAACTAGGTGGCAATTTAGTCCCATAACTATTGGTGTATGGCCATATCACTCTAGACCACCACTATGGCGCATTGGATTCTCCTCCAGTGTGCATTGGTTGAGTTATACAGAGTATATCATGTGTAAATTATCATTCATTCTTTTGTTTAATGAGAATTATTCCATTCTTTCTCTCCTGCTTCTCTTTTATTCTATTTTCTCCGCAAATGCGTATGTCAATTCCAAATTAGATCTATTCTATGTAGGTTCAACACATTTACATGGTATCATAGCCAAAAGACTGCTAGGGAAAAGACACACCAAATTATTTACACATGATATACTCTATGTTGGCCTTGACCAAGTTTTGAGGAAACATTGGTCATGTTTGACCACTTTTGGCACTTCGACAGGCTAGTCGAAGATGGAGCGCCCAGGCGAAGTAGAGATTGCGAGATCTCACTCATTTTGCGGGCTTGTGGACCCATCAAAGGGTTATTAGGGTTTATGTAACAGGTATGGGATGTTGTCCCATGTGTTCAACCATTATTAAGCCTTTTTGTAATGTATAAATAGGTATCTAAGCGATGTAAGAAGTAGTTACTAGCTACTTGTGATCATCTTAGTGCATGACTAGTTGGCTTTGTGCAAGAATGTGTTAGGGCTTGCAGAGTTAAGTGCATGCGTTGTGTAAGTTCTTTGTGTAGACATACTGTGTAAGGATTTTTGATATCAAGGAGTTGGCTCTGTGCCTTGACCTGATCTTGAGGAAGGTGGATCTAGTGCACTGTGCATAGATCCCCTGTCCATTGCAGAGTTGGGCTCTGTGGCTTTGTGCATAGGAGAAGATGAATGTAAGGATATCTAAGACTAATAAAGAAGAAGAAGGATAAGTTGGTGGATGTAGCCCCACACTGGGGTGAACCACGTATATCCTATGTCTTGATATGCTTTGTGCGATCTTGCTTATGTGATTATTTGGTTAGTGATGTTTATGTTATGTATAATGAATGCATCTGATGTTGTAGCTTAGTGCTTAATGATGTGAATGAATGCTATATCTAAGCTATTGTTGTGTGCTAAGTGATTGGAAGTGTTAGATCTTGATTATTACTGCGCTGCTCTGTAATGAGGGTTAAATCTGCAATGTAAATGTGGGTCATAATCTAATGCATATTGTTGGCTAAGTGATCTGTTAAGTATTGTAATCACAGATCTATGTCCTAGTTTGTTTGTAGACACTTGAGTCCTACAACCCCCACTACCTCTACCTCGGGTGAGACTTCATCTGCTTCATAGGTGTTGCTGAAAGGGCCAGTAGTTAGGGTTTTGTTGGTGCGTTGTTGAAGCGTTGAACCCTGGGTTTGCCCTTGTGCCAACAAATGGTTCCGTTGCCGGGACCTGAAACTATGATTTTTGGGAGCTGAAGAAACAAGAAAGCTTTGTTGCTGTATTCTAATTGACTTGCGAAGATCTGTGCTAAGAAAGAAACCGGATCTGAAAGGAGGTACGATCTTAAAGATTTGTGCTCTGGTAAAGGTAAGATAAGTGGAAATTTTTGCTTTGAAATTATGAATCTAGGTATGTTTGATAGATTTTGTTCTAATCTGAATGTTAGGGCATATATATAAGAAAGATTTGATCTAAATAAATTTGATAGAAATAGAGAAAGATATGTTATTCCTATGCATAGAAAGAGTTTTTGACTAATAAGTGGATGCAGGAACCTAGAAATAATTTTTTGCAAGTACAACAATGTGATCCCAGTGCACAATACAAGAGAGGTTAGGGATCGTTTAAAAGAAAGAGAGGATTGACACTGTGTTATAATTGCAGAAGATCGAGACATCTTGCTAAGGAATTCCCTGGTATAGGTCCTATTTGTCTTTGTTGTAAATCTATTGGTCATGAAGTTGAGGATTGCCCAAGAATTATTGCTAAAGTTGAAAATATGAACAAGAGACAAGAAAACTATAAAGAAGGTCAAGAGACTGAGAATCATACAGAGAAATCTCAGACTATGTTAATACAGTTAAAAGAAAAATTGGATGATCATAAAGAAATCAGTTTACCAGAGATCCTGAAAGAAAAACATCACATAGTTACAAGGATAGAAGAATACGACATAGACCGTGTATTGGATGAAGAAACACAAGTGAATATTATGATAAAAAGCACTTGGGAAATTTTGGGAAAGCCTACTATGATACCTTCATTAGGAAGGATAGGCTTGTTTAAAGGAAATATGATAACCCTATGTGGAAGAGTTACTAATATACCTATGATTTCTCATGAAACGTCGACAAAAGAGGACTTTGAAGTTATTAGGTTTGTTGAGAACAACACCTCTTTCCCTCTTTTATTAGGAAATACTTGGATCGAGAAGGATCAAATTAGAAGGAAAGTAGAGAAGGAAACCACATAAAAGAAAAAGAAAGAACTAAGAGATTTCATCACTCAAAGAATAGATCGATTGATAGAAGAACGAGGAGTTGAGTCGAAGAAAAAAAATGAAAGAGAAGTAGCTGTCAACTTTGAAAGAGCTCAAGAAGGTTTAAAGGAACTCTCCATGCAAGAAGAAAGTATGTCCACCCAGGCCCTAGTAAGAAAAGAGGTATTATCTCTGAATCCTTTGAAAGAACATCAACATCGCAAATTCACTACGCTAAGAACATATAAGAATAAGAATGGAAAGAGGAATCCAAAGACACAGATCACAGGAAAGAAGGCAAGGAAGCTTAGTAAGAAGAAAGCCAAGTTAGAAAAACTATGGGAAGTTGCAAAAAAGACTTCGCTAGAGATAGATCTGTATAACTTGAACCTCACTGGAATAGCAGAACAACACAGAATGGGACTTTTCCATGATGAAGCTATATGACCATTGGAGGTGCCTCAACCGTTATAATGACACTCCAGAATGGCTAGAAACATAATTATTGCCGGAAAGATCGCCATTGGACTATTGAATACCATGCCATAATGAATGAATGAGCATTGATGAACACATTCCTACCCTTTGGAGGAATTCGTTACGACGTTGCTTATTTAACCCATCAGACGCTGTGGAAAGACCACTTTTTGCAAAGAGAGATATCCTAGCTAACAAAGAATTGACTGCACATCGTGCTGTGCTTTCTAGACCTCACCATCCATTTGAGTATCTTGCTTGTCCATTCGCCTACCCGAGTTATTTGATTACGAGTGTGCATGTCGGGAGAACGTACTGCAGTAGAGAAGTTTGTGGAGGAAATACTTGTAGACCTAATGACTGAGAGAGTCATGTCTATGGGAATATAAGCATCATCGACTAGCGGATTGCAAGCATCCCCATTGACTCGACGATGTTCTTGCTGCATTGCTGAGAAGCTAAGCATGCACCGCGATGATCTAGCTAACTCGAAGTAGATCCCATCGGTCTTGCCGAACTACATCCCACCTTTGGCTGGCGCGGTTAACTGTGAAAGCATCCCCTGAGATTTCAAATACACGCTGATCACTATGTACCTCCCGAAGGGGATACATGCAGTTGGACCCCAGTTAGGACATATTCCAGTACTAAAGAACAACAAATTCAACCTCGGAGACTGGAAGAACTATGTGATGCTCGTGCCACATCGGTATTTGATGAAGACGACTGGGAAGAAGAAACGCATAGTTTCCCAGCCATGGTTAAAGGAGCTCGTGTGGTCAACGATATTGAATGTAATGATGATCCCCCACTTCGATCGACATCAAGAGGTTAATGCCTACATTAAACTCCTCATGTCGTGCTACCATGGAGGGTATCTTTGGCTTGACAGACATGTCACTGTGGATCCAACGCTGATCCACCTCATCACAGGACTGAGTATGCAGGGACCAGACCCTCACCAGTTCTACCCAGGGAAGACTTAAGATCACTCCCTGGTGCAACGCATAAAGGAAGAATACAAAGATGTAGAGAAGGGAAAGTGAGGCTACAAGGTAGCCTCCATCCAAGATGGAACAGTATGCCTAGATTCTCATCTTATAGCTAGTAAGATCATTAGAAAGAACCACCCAATGCAGGTCATTATATTTGTAGTAGACCTCAAAGGGAAGTGCATCAAAATAATGCAAATGAATTGGGCGAGTTACCTCGTCAACGAGTTGGAAAAGGACTATCGCAAAGCGTAAGATTAGGGATATGAGTTTCATTTTAGTTGGCTACTGATATTGATCACATTTGTCGCTTGGAAAATGACAGAAGGATCAACCTTCCCAGAAGTTGAGCCACCAGAGTCATTGGCCGCAAGTGTTACACATTATTTTCGTCATCCCTATGACCGTTAATGATGTAAACCTATCTATTGCCTTTAGAGGGGTCACAGTGGCCTGAGTTCCTGAAGAGAGAAGGAAGAAGAACTTTTCCTGAGAAAAGAAGTTGCATTTTCCTATGTAAAAACATTATGAAGAGAAACTTTCCGCAGGTTGCTATATAGGCAGGGTGCGGAAATGACCACTTTCCGCAGGTTGTTATATAGCTAGGGTGCGGAAATTCCAGCATGTGGGAAAAACGTACGGTTTCTCGAATTTTCTAGAAGGAGAAG
>ML777123.1:826789-847617 GCA_009831015.1 Picea engelmannii
GGTTCTTGGTTGTAGTTCTTTGGCTTGGAATTATTAGCTTGGTTGGAGTGGCTTTGAGATTTTCTTTGTCAAGATAGATTGTGAACAGCTATCAGATCTATGGTCTCAGAATTCTTGGAGGCAAAGTGTGTGGGAAACGAAGGTCAGTTGGAAGGGACCTTACGACATCAAGGCAATGGTTGTAATCTCTCTTTCACATTTAATATGATACAGTAATATGATTCTTTCCTATAAAGCTTGTTTTGTTTTATTGTATGATTCCTTGATCACATACATAGGTTTATATTGAGTTTATGCTATCACTATCATTTTGGTTGGTTTGTGTTGTTTTGATATTAACTACACAAGAGCACTGGAGTGAAGCGGGAGCAACAAAGACTATAGGAAGCGATTATAAGGTATGTTACTTATTCTTGCCTCTTAGTAAATTCAATATTTAAAACTTAAGGAAAGCGTCCTATTCTGTCCTGTTTTGTTCTAGATCCAGGTGGATCTAGGGAGATCGGTTTGTGTCCGCACTTACGGATTTATCCATAAACAGCAAGGTTCTTCACCTTGTGGTATACAAACGATATGGTGAAGCAATGGAAATAAAAAATGGTGTTCCATTCTTACTACTTATATCTAAAGCATGCCATTGAAACATTTCCATGAATGGCCCCGAACACTTTGCATCAGTATAGGCTGTTAGCAAAGTTTTGTGCATATTGACACTTTATTTACATCACCACGCGCAGGGATGAAAATAAGGGGAAGCTATAGTCCTATTACAAGCTAACCGATGAAGACATGGAGGAGATCACCAAAGAATGGCCAACAAAGTTCCTTGTACCAGTGGAATATGCAAAGCTCTTTGATCTCGACATCATCGGAAGCCCCTTGGACACCCAGGTCGAACATGATGCACAAAAGAAAAATAAGAGAATGGAGGATGTCAAGAACATAGAAAGTGATGAGGAGGACAATTCCTCAGAGGAAAGTAGGCATGAATCACCTGCAGGAGGAGGAGGAGATGAAGTGAACCAAGAAGAAGGAGGGGAAGAAGGAGAAAAGCAATACAAAAGGTGAAGTTACACCACCGAAGGATCCCCTTACAGAGGCCAAGACATCAAATAAACAGAAGGTTTCTCCGCAGAAATCCTCAGCACGAAAGAAGACCCGAGCCAATAAGCCTCAGTTCAAAAAATGTGCTCACAGTGGATGATGTTGATCTCATCAATGCAGCCATGGAGGATTCCTCAGAAGATATCCTGCAGAGACATGAAGAAAAGAAAGAAACACTGTATGACATAATAGAGAAGGAGCTCAAGGACATACAACAAGCTATCCATTCGAGCCACACAATACCTACTGCGCCTTCTTCAACAAAAATTGTAGAATTGGAGGATGAGCCCACTCAATTACGAAGACTAGCAGATGCAACAGAGCTTGACTTCCTCGAGTCCAAGAAGAAAAGGAGCAGGCTAAAAAATCCGTGAAGTAAGAAAAGGAGGAGGTCTTAGAGAAACTTCGAGTTGTGTAGCAGGAGAAAGATGAAACCAGGGTGATGTTCGAGGAGGATAAAATGAATATGCAGAAAGAAAAAGACCAACTACTCGTAGAGAATATTGTGGTCAAAGAGGCAATGACTAAATCAATTCACTCTGTGCTGGGCTTAGCACAAGAGGAACCAGAGTCAACTGAGATGTAAGTGGGGAAACTTGTCGAAGCCATTCAACAGCTTCAAGCAAGAGTAATGGATATAGAGATCTAAGCAGTGCCGAGCACTCCGCAAAAAGTGCATGACCAAAGGGAGGAAGCTGCCATTAACGTAGTAGAAAGAATCAGAACACTCACCTCATAATGTAATCAACTAAGTAATTAGAGTGCATAGACCTATGAATGCCTTGTAGAAGACCCAGAGCTGAAGAAACTGGTAGCACAACTCCAGGAGGTGAAGCAACAAACTTCCACCATGCAAGCACAGATGAAGCTGCTTACTGCAGTCAAGAAAATGAAGCGATCACAGAAACAACGCGCAGTCCAACTGCAAGTTACTGCCATCTAGAGAAAAGTCACGGAGGTGACACAGAAACTCCAACCAGTGCAGGATGAATCCTGCATGATTTTTGAAGAGATTTAAGGCCAAGGCTCGCAACTAGACCAAGTAGTTGTGATGGTAGAATAATTCCTAGAAGGGCATGTTACAGAGCAAGTAATTCAAGAGTTCACCGAGAAGGAAGATCTAATGAAACAGTAAGTCAAGGCATCTTGAGCTAATCTCGAGGCCTTCGAAGCAACCCTAACCAGATTTGAGTGACTCGGGACGAGTCACAGGTGAGTGTTGGGGGCCTGTTGGCCCTTGACCAAGTTTTGAGGAAACATTGGCCGTGTTTGACTACTTTTGGCATTTCAATAGGCTGGTTAAAGATGGAGCACCTAGGCGAAGTAGAGATTGCAGGATCTCACTCATTTTGTGGGCTTGTGGACCCAACAAAGGGTTATTAGGGTTTATGTAACGAGTATGGGATGTCGGCCCATGGGTTCAACCATGATTATGCCTTTTTGTAATGTATAAATAGGTAGCTAAGCGATGTAAGAAGTAGTTACTAGCTACTTGTGCTTGTCTTAGTGCATGACTAGTTGGCTTTATGCAAGAATGTGTTAGGGCTTGCAGAGATAATTGCAAGCATTGTGTAAGTGCTTTGTGCAGACACACTGTGTAAGGCTTTGTGCTATCAAGGAGGTGGCTCTGTGCCTTGACCTAATCTTGAGGAAGGTGGATCTAGTGTGCTATGCACAGATCACCTGTCCACCATGGAGTTGGGCTCTGTGGCTTTGTGCACAAGATCAGATGAATGTAAGGAGATCTAAGAATAATAAAGAAGAAGAAGGAGAAGTTGGTGGACGTAGCCCCACACTGGGGTGAACCACGTATATCTTGCGTCTTGATATTCTTTGTGCGATGTTGCTTATGTGATTATTTTCTTAGTGCTATTGATGTTATGTATAATGAATGCATATGATGTTGTATCTTAGTGCTTAATGATGTGAATGAATGCTAGATCTGAGCTAATTTTCTGTGCTAAGTGATTGGAAGTGTTAGATCTTGGTTATTACTGCGTTTCTCTGTAATGAGGGTTAAATATTCGATGTAAATGTGGGTCATAATCTAATGCATATTGTTGGATAAGTGCTCTGTTAAGTATTGTAATCATAGATATGTGTCCTAGATTGGTTTTAGACACTTGATTCCTACAACCCCCCTTGCCTCTACCTCAGGTGAGACTTCATCTGCTTCGCAGGTGTTGTTGAAAGGGCCAGTAGTTAGGGTTTTGTTGGTGCGTTGTTGAAGCATTGAACCCTGGGTATGCCCCTATGCCAACACTCTGTATAACTCTATACCACCACTATGGCGCATTGGCTTCTCCTTCAGTGTGCATTGGTTGAGTTATACAGAGTATAACATGTGTAAATTATCATTCATTCTTTTGGTTAATGAGAATTCTTCCATTCTTTCTTTCCTGCTTCTCTTTTCTTCTATTTTATCTGCAACTGTGTATGTCGATTCCCAGCTAGATCTATTCTATGCAGTTTCAACACATTTACATGGTATCAAAGCCAACATATTGCTAGGGAAAAGACACACCAAATTATTTTTGTAATTACCGAAGAATGAAGACATTGAAAAAATGGAATTCACAAAAGAATTCATCCTTACACCTTACAACTTCTTTGCATGGAAAGAGAAGATGATCATGCATATTCAAAGCATAGGATTTCACAGGTTAACCATGAACATAGAGGCAGAACCAACAACATCCATAGAAAAATCCAAGTATCTAAATCGAATGGATGAAGCATTCAGAACAATATGTAGTCTCATTTCTCCTGAACTTCTCTTTCACATATCCTACTGAAAAACCCCCAATGAAGCCTGGACCATCATAGAAGGTATTTTTGGAAAACAGGATGATATGAGGGGACACATTCTCAAGGTGGAATTGCTCACATTGGATCCAAAAATCTTCGACAATCTCCAAGATTTCTTTACCAAATATAAGGATTTGCTTTCTCAACTCAAGGCTTGCAGGGTTCATAAATCCAAGGAGGAGAAACAAATGGTTCTCACCATTCTCTCCAAACTTGGTCCAAAATACTCAGTGTTTGTATCCACATTCCATTTAGTTAGGTTCACCTCCGGATGTACCTGCACTATTCCCTCTCTTGAGGCCTTTATCGAGTCTCTGACACAAGAGGAAAAAAAACACATCAACATGGGAAAAATCAAAGGCCCAAAGGTGCATGCACTTACTGTGCAAGATGGAAACAATCATCAATATCAGAAATCTAAAGATAAATACAAAAGGAAAGAACATACAAATCTGAAGAAGGAAGGGTACTTAAAACCCTTCAACGATGCCTCTGGATCCAAAGGTGGAAAGGGAAGAAAATGGGAGAAATGATATTACTGCCATAAATGATTCCATCCATAATCTGCATGTATGCAGAAATAGATAGATCTAATGATCCAAATACTTCAGCAAAACAACCTTGGATATTACATCCCCGAGGGTGCCAAGAAGAAGAGGAAGCCAAAAGATCAGAATCTCAAGAAAGGAAATTCTAGCCATGCTTTGATTGCCATCAATTCCTCTCCCGATGCTTGGATCGTATATTCAAGAGCATCACACCACATGGTTTCCAAAAAAAGGTCTATTCTTCATTGTATGCATGAAAAGGTCCTCCTATTCTGAATGGGGACAATTCTCCAGTTGAGGTCACCAACAAAGGAAGGATTGAACTCACAAATGAAAGATTCGAGAATGTGCTACACGTTCCCAAAAATTCTGTCAATCTTCTCTTCGTGTATCAAATGAAAAACTTCGGCACCGGAAAGAGAGTCATATTCACACTTGATGCAGTGGATATCTATGACATGAAAACCAATTCCAGGGTTGCTATCGGTGAGGTAAATCATCAATCTAGACTTTGCACATTTTCTGAATTTATTGAACAAGATTCTACATTACTACATACCCATGCCGATGAAAGAAGTAGGATATGTCATGAAAGGTTCAGGCATTTAAATTTCATATATATGAAACAACTTAGCAAGCAGGGAATGGTTGATGGTCTACCCGATATCCACTTCTCCAAATTTTTTTGTGAGAGATGTGTTCTTGGAAAACACCCTCAAGAGAAATTCGACAAAGGAAAGACTCAGAGACATTCCTCTCCTTTAGATCTGATCCATAGTGACCTCATCCATAAATCAATCATCAATCAACAAAGCAAGGTACATGCTCATTTTCTTGATGATTTCTCATGCTTCACATGGATTTTCTTTCTCAGGAAAAAATTAGAGGTCTTTCAACACCTCAACGATTTCAAATCCCTTGTTGAGACAAAGTCAGAAAATAAAATCAAAATCCTATGAAATGATAATGGGGGAGATTATGTCAACCATGAGATCCATAATATTTTTCATGAGGTAGGGATTCAGTTGCAGCACATGGTTCCCTATACTCCACAACAAAATAGAGTTACTGAGCGGAAAAATAGATCTCTAAAAGAGATGGCATCTTGCATGCTATATGCAAAGTCACTTCCAGAGAGATTATGGGTCGAAGCACTTAATTGTGAAACCTACATCCAAAACATATCTCCCCATAGATTTGTCAAGGATAGGACCCTCGACGAGGCTTGGAGCAGTCTCAAACCGGAAGTGACCCACTTTCATATTTTTGGTTCATGTGCATGGGCCCAGATTCCCTCTGAAAAGAGGAAGGCACTTGATCCACATAGAACATAGTGTATCTTTGTTGGATACCCCGATGGTGTGAAGGGATATATACTTATTAATCTTTCCTTGGAACTAATCATCATTGAGAAAAGTGTCAAATTCGAGAAAAGTGTATTGCATGTACCTCAACAACCGCATGAAGACACCTTTATTCTTCCACCTATCAGAGATGCTGATCATGCACATGCCGACTCTTCTTTAGATGCGAGTTATGATACAAAGGATTTATATGATCTAGATACAGAGTCAATACAGTCAGATGCAGAGTGTGTGCATATATATGAAGATGCAAAGCTTGAGCAGAGGCCCAAGTGGGCCCAAAATACTCTTCAGGATGCAGGGGATCTTGTTGGTGATCCAACTGATACTAGGAGGAATCAATCTGATTTTGAGGAGAATCCTCTTGCACTCACTGCCACTACACCATTTCTACTTATACATATTTTCTTGGTTTAGTCTTAAGATCCACAGTATTATGGCGAGGCTTCTGGAAATCCCTTTTGGGAATCTGCCATGCAGGAAGAGTACAAATCCCTCCTCAAGAACCAGACTTGGGATCTAGTTCGCCTTCCCTCAGGAAGCAAAATTGTCAGGTGCAGATTGGTCTACAGGACCAAGAGCACATCGGATGGAAAAATCAATATATACAAAGCCAGGCTAGTTGCCAAAAGCTTTCTGTAGGTGCATGGAATTGACTATGATGAGACCTTCGGTCCAGTAGTGAAGATGGATTCCATACGTTTGGCACTTTCCATTGCGACAACCAAGGGATGGGAAGTCCATCGGATGGATGTGAAGATTTCATTTCTTCACAACGATCTCTCTAAGGAGATCTATATGGATCAACCCTAGGGATTTATGAAGGATTCCTCTTTGGTATGTCAACTGAAGAAGTCTCTTTATGGCCTCAATTAGGATATGAGGGCATGGTATGCCTAGATGGATGCCTACATGTTGTCACAGAACTTTTCATGATGTAAGTCAGACCCAAATGTTTACATGCTCAGGATGAATGACTCACTTCTACTCCTAGTTATGTGTGTTGATGATTTGTTGATCACTGGTTGCTCAACCTCAACGATTGCGCCAGTCAAGAGAATTCTGCATGATAGGTTCTTGATGACGAACATGGGTCCACTACATTTCTTCCTTGGAATCGAGATCAGTCAGGATACATCAGGCATCAAATTGTCTCAATCCAAGTACGCACGATATCTCCTTGAGATATTTCACATGATAGATTGCAAGTCTACCCCGACTCCTTTCCTATCAAAATTTAGACTTGAGGATGGCGGGAACACTCCACTGGTTGACAACACACTGTACAAACAACTAGTGGGGAGCTTGTTGTATCTCACACACTCTAGACCATACCTCTCCTATGCAGTTGGCACAGTCTACAGGTTCATGCAAAAGCTACAGGAGCTACATTGGAAGGCTGCAAAGTGTATCCTTCGATACGTACATGGTACCATCACCTTTGGGATTCACTATTCACCAGAATCTACATTGGACCTCATCGGGTTCACTGATTTTGACTGGGCTGGCGATAACATTGATCACAAGTCCACATAGGGTTACTCACTCAATCTTGGTTCTAGACCTATTTGTTGGTCGAGAAAGAAGCATGCTGCTATACCTCTATCTTTAGCTGAGGCAGAGTATAGAGGGGTAGTTAACATAACCATTTAGGTTATGTGGCTACAACATTTTCTCATTGAGTTGGGTATTTAGTTTCATCGGTCGATCGTCATTTGGTGTGACAACCAAAGCACTCTAAATTTCTACAGAGATCCAGTTCTAAGGCAATAGACAAAACACATCGAGATCCACATGCACTACATCTGGGACTTAGTACACAAGGGGATCATCGACCTGTAGTTCTGTCCTTGAACATAACAGACTGCAGACATCTTCACCAAGACCTTCATTGAGCAGAAGTTCCATTCTCTACGCACTCTAAATTTCTACAGAGATCCAGTTCTAAGGCAATAGACAAAACACATCGAGATCCACATGCACTACATCTGGGACTTAGTACACAAGGGGATCATCGACCTGTAGTTCTGTCCTTGAACATAACAGACTGCAGACATCTTCACCAAGACCTTCATTGAGCAGAAGTTCCATTCTCTACGCAATCATCTTGGAGTGAAGGACACAGTTTCCTAACAATTGTTAGTTCTTATTTTTACATACATTGTACCTTGAGGGGGGGATTTTCTGATGAGGTTTTCCCTCTTTCCTCACTTTATTTCAATGTATCTTTTGTAGTTTGGTACCTAACATGGCCTTGTTTCCAGGACCCATTCTTTATTTTCACCATAGTGATGTTTAGGGGGGGGGGGGTGTTGGAGTTACTTCACACACACCTAAGATTTCTTTTTCCTATGTTTATTAGTCATTATTTAGTCTCCTATATTTTAGGAAGAATATTCCTCTAGGGAGAGTATTCTCTTTAGTTTTCACTTCAGTTTGATTAGTTGAGTGGAGTCTATTGGATTACTGAGAGGGGGGGTGAATCAATAATAGAGCAATTTAATCCTTTTTAACCATATAATGCAAGTGTTATATCAATGTAGCATTATCATCCAGTAATTGCAGAGTAAATAAACAATGAAAAAATGAACAATCATACACATACACAACACACCAGTGTTTTTACGTGGAAACCCAAAGCGGGGGAAAATCACATAATTTTTTTTCTTATATGTCTTTAAGAATTACATTCATTGGAAGCACCAACTTCCTTTATTTTCCAATTGCAACTGGAAGGAGGCTCCAACCCCGTAGTTTCTCAGGCTACAACCCGAGGGAAGCTCCAACTCTGCAATTCTTTGGCTACAACCAGAAGGAGGCTACAACCCCCTATGTTCTCTAGCTACAGCCGGAAGGTGGCTACAACCACCTATCCTTTCCCTGTCCAACCACCCTGTTGTAGAAGTAGAATGGTGGAACCACTATCACACTATCACTGTGAGATTGTAAACCTATACCAATCAACCTGTACCAAAAAAATTGTAACAACATGTACCTATAACTTGTGCCAACATGTACCATATATCAACCTGTACCTCAACCTGTACCATAAACAAATGCATCAACCATGCACCAAACCTGTACAAATAACCCATCACAATAACCTGTCCAAACAACCTGTAATCAACCTGTACCATAAACAAGTGTATCAACCATGCACCAACCTATACCATCAGTGAGTGCATCAACCATGCACCAAATATGTACCAATCATGCATCAAATACACATAAACTATGTCTCATCAAGAGGTACCAACATCATCAACTATACACCTCATGTATGTGCCAACTCATCAACTACTTGTCTCAACCATGTACCCAACATGTACCTCAACCATATACCAAATAAATATACCAATATAACTATCGCAAGTTCTCTAGCAATACATCACACTATCCATAACCAAATACCATAAATCATTACATCAAACCATGTGCCACAACCTCACTATTATACAACCTCTATCTGTAACATACCTCAACCAAAATCCCTCATCAATTTCATCATCCAAATTGGATTTGTAAATCTATAATAGACCTGGTGTATATGATCACATACCTACAAACCTTCTTTAACTTTAACAACAAGAGACTATCATTTTATCAAACTTTATTTTAGTCTCACATGACTAATTTTGGATTAGTCAACAACCCTAACTTGCAATAATCATAACTATGTACCTGTAATGAATAAATATATGAAAATGGTACACAATGTTCTTCAATGTATTCTATGAAATTCCTCCAGATTTCACTACTTTGAACTTCTCAAAAAAAGAGTTATAGAAAAAATGGCATACCTTGTTGAACTCTGGCTTATTCTAGAAAGCAAGCTTGTAGAGCGCGCCCCGCACAAAATGTTTGTTTAATGGATCTAAAAATGGTGCAAATAATACAACAGACTGTACTCTAACCAATACATTTGGTCTTACTGAATTTTGATATGTTATAAAGAAGTTATGACGTTTTTACCCGAAACACCTGTTTTATACTAGATTCAGGACTAGCCACAAACCCTATTTTCCACGAAGTGTAACTCCAAAAATACAACGACCCACAAGATGAAATTTTTATCATGGCTAGTTGGATATGTTTCCTCAACTTCCTCCCAATTTCACGGTTTGAATCGTTCTAGAAAAAAAGTTATTGTGAAAATGGTGAGATGACCTGTAAATAACATACCTTAGAAAGCATCATCAAAAGAATTTATCCTCCCTTGAATTTTGACCTTCTTTACTTCTCATTCCCTTTGAAATTCGGATTAGATATCCTTTGGTTACCTTAGTCACTTGTAGATATTCAATAATCTCAAGTGTTATTAAAGTGAGAGAGCATTGCCTCTTATTTATACTTTCGTGTAGC
This sequence comes from Picea engelmannii, assembly GCA_009831015.1. NCBI lineage: Eukaryota > Viridiplantae > Streptophyta > Pinopsida > Pinales > Pinaceae > Picea > Picea engelmannii. The sequence goes on from ML777123.1 coordinate 836,976, forward strand.
TTCCTCAAGGGGTTACCTTTTAACCATCTTAACCCACTTTTCTATTTTAGGCTTAGCCCACTTCTAACCACTTGTCCAGTTAGTAATTTCTTCATTAAATTTATGATTTAAATAATTTATTTTGTATCCACTTTGACTTATAGTAAACTCATCACTTCACTTTATTATTTACCTTCTAAAATCTCTTAAATCACTTTCCTTATTTTAGGGCTAACCCACTTCTAACGAGTTGTCCACTTAGTAATTTCTCCATTAACTTTATTATTTGAATAATTTATTTTGTATTCACTTTGACTTATAATACACTCATCACTTCACTTTATTATTTAAATAATTTCTTCTTTGCAAACACTTTGACTACTTTGACCTTTTGGGGCTTCTAGATGACTCATGAGGGTTCTCCAACTTTACATGATCATAACTCTCTAACCGTGAGGAGTTATGTAACGTTCCACATACCACCCGAAATAACATGCCATTTAATATCCATCCAAAATAGTCTTACCTTCAAATATATTAAAACTCATACCATTATACATCAAACAAACTTGGGTCCATTACCTAAACCTTTGTGCTACCAGATTTTCTTCAAGGGTTGACATCAATGAAAACCAACCCAATTAATCAACAATCTCCCCCTTTGACATTGATGGCAACACTCTGATGCAATATTGAAGTCATATCACTCATGCTTCCCCTTCTACCATCGCTCCCCCTGGAACCATGCCTCTGTGCTCTTTCTTCAAGCATTTACCTTTGCATCTAATAAATTCCCCCCCTTTTGTCATCAATGTAAAAGGTATATTTCCATCGGGGCTGCTCCCCTTGACTGAACTCTTCCTGAAACTGATCTCCCAAATTGAATTGTCCTCTTTATTGTGCTTCCTCGTGTAAATCTAAGACATATAAGATAAGCATTCAGAAGCATTCATTTTGGAGTAGAAATTACTCTGAATCTCTGGAGAAGATACTCAAAGGATTCCCTTGGAAGGGGTTTTATAAAGATGTCTGCCTCTTATTCTTTTGTTCCCACATATTCAACTCTGATGTTCTTCTATGCAACTTGTTCCCGTAGAAAGTGATACTTTATTGGAATGTGCTTCATCTTAGAGTGCATCACCAGGTTCTTTGAGATACTAATGACACTTGTATTATCATAATAGATTGGAATGGGCTCATCATACTCAACCTGTATATCTATCAAAGTTTGTTTCATCCATAGAACCTAAGTACAACATCCTATTGCTGCAATATACTCTGTTTCAACTGTAGATAAAGATACTGATGATTGTTTCTTACTTAGCCAAGATACTAAACACTCACCCAAGTAGAACGCTGCTCCACTGGTGCTTCGTCGGTCATCAGTGAAACCCGCCCAATCTACATCTGTGTAGGCAATAAGTGATATATCCTTTCCTTTTGGATACCATAATCCAAACTCTTCTATTCCTTTGAGATATATCAAAATCCTCTTCACTGCTAATACATGTGATTCCTTTGGTGCTGCTTGAAATCGTGCCACCTGTCCAACTGCCTGCATTACATCTGGTCTTGATGCTGTCACATATAATAAGCTACCAATCATTGACCTATATTTCCTTTTGTCTGTAGAATTTAAATCATCATCTTTGCTCAACTTGCAACTGGTTTGCATAGGAGTGGTAATTGGTTTGCAATCTTCCATTCCAAACCTCTTTAACATTTCTCTGATATACTTAGTTTGAGAAATACAAATTCCTCAGTTGCTTTGACGTATCTAAAGACCCTGAAAGAAGGATAGTTCTCCAAGTAATGACATTTCAAATTCATTCTGCATATCCTTTGCAAATTTCTAGCTTAACCTGTCATCAATACTTCCAAAAATAATATCATCAACGTAAACTTCAATTAATAAAATACTATCTTGAATTACCTTGATGTACATGTTGTTGTTTATGATCATTACTCTATTTTGAATGTGAAGTGTTGTATGCACTGCATGTGTCCAAAAAATATCTGTCAATTTGTAATCCATTAGCATTGTTCGAGCCATTTCTTGTGTAATTATCATCCATTATGATAATTTTCCTTTGTCTCTAAACCACTCTCTGAACCAATCTATGAATTGATTCTCTTGTCCACTATCATATATATGTCCAAACCTACTAAGTGTTCTTACGAATCCATCTTTGTCCATACTGTTCAAGACTCTACTGCACAACTGTCCATAATGCTGACCCATTTATCACTATACTATCATGAGGTCTTCACTACTACAACTGATTAATTTATCAAATTGTACTTCTGCTAACTAACTTCTGTGGATCTGTCTACTCAAACTCTTCAAGATGCTGAAAGGATGGTTCTTTGGTATTTCACAGCTATCACATAGACCCCCCCTGTTTAATATTCATATTACCTGGGAGTCTCTAAGACAATTGGCTCAAAACAATTCTTGCTCTGATGTGTATTCATCATCATCTTCATTGGTAGATTCATCATCTCTCTGAGCTCCGACTTCTTTCTTTCTGTCTGTGGATTCATCTTTCAATACAATTCCTGAAAGTACAATCTCTTGAACCTGTTCCTTATTTACCCATCCTTCTTTTATTTCAGTTATTTTCCAAACCTTTTTGTATATGACGTCTTTCTCTGTAGAATTTTCTTCATCTTGTTTTATTGCCAATCTTGCGATCTTTGGGATCTGGTCTTTGTACACCTGTTCTTTGTGTTTTCTTATCCATACTTTCTTGTATCTGATATTAGTGTTCTCTTTCATGGAAGTATCGATCATGCTTTTACAATCACTAGATATGTGTCCATAGTTATGACATTTGTAACATTCAATGTTACGTGGGGATACATAGGAACTTCTTGCTTGAACATTTCTTTTATAATCCCTGCAATATACAACCTTATGTCCAAAATTAGTACGATAAAAACAATGACCATAAAATAAATTTGCATACCTGGGAGTGAATGATCTTCTTTGTGGTGTAGTCCTTCTAAATTTCTGCCTTGACTGATCATGATCATGATTGAAGCTTCTTTGTGTCTTGAACATGGATGGTCTTCTTGAAGATGTATTTTCAATAGTTTTCTTAGATTCTGGTTGACCATGATTCCTTCCTTTGAGTACTTCTGCATAACTCTTTCTATTTTCTTCATCCTTCTTTTATAGCAACCTAGAGTGCTTCTCTTCATTCTCTATAATTGATGTGGATGTTTCTATCTCTTCAACGTTCTTGTTGAGATTGACAATTTTATTTCTCAATGTGACAACTTCTTCTTCAAGCTTATCAACCTCTTCTTCTTTCTTCATTATCCGAGACTTCATGAATTCTTCTGTTCTTTTCGCTTCTTCAAGCTGATTTTTTAATGTGATTATTGCTTCTTCAAGTCCTTTCTCTTCTTGACCAAACTCTACCTCAAGTTGGTTTAGATCGTTGGTTCTTTCCTTAAGATGATCTGTCAATATATTCTCTTTCATTTCTTCTTCTTCCTTCTGTGCTGCTATGTTGGCTTCCAAATACTACTTTTGATATTCAAGATTTTCTTCGATCTTTCTGGCTTTTTCTAACTGAGTTCTTAAGTTCTCGATGACTTGTTGGTCTTCTTAAAAAATGTGAACACTTTCCTTTTGTTTCATCAATTCTTTCTTGAGTGACTTGTTTTCTTCTCTTAGTTCATCTAAAGCACTAATCAATTCTGCTTCTTAATTGTCTTCCTTTTCAATTGGTTTTTCTGTCTCATTTCCTTCATGGCATTCTATTTCAAGATGTCCATGTTTTTCACAATTAAAGAAAAACAACATACCTTTGGTGATTATGTACTCTTCATCTTCTGAATCTGTTTGACATGGTGAACATATTTCTTCTTGATATGTACCTGCATCTTCTTTGGCATTTTCTGAATCTGTGATGGGTGAAGAATATATATCATGTAACTTATCCCAAAGTTCTTTGGTTGATGAACATTTACCAACCTTTTCTCTTACCGGATTAGGTAATCCTTCCCAAATGAAATCCATTGCTATTTTGTTATTCTTCTTCAATTCCTTCTTGGCTGCAGTCTTTTCCCTTTTTGAATTATCATATCTTGTAACGACTGATAGCCAAATATAACACCCCCGTGCCTGTAAAAACACTTTCATCCTTTCACTCCACATTTCATACTTTAAGCCATTATGACCATTGAAAAATGGTACTCCATTCTAAGAATAATCCATGATGTCCTTCCAGTGGTTAAACTATTTCTTGAAGGAACCTCACTTTGATACCAATTGTTGGATTACTGGGGGGGGGGGGGGNNCTGGGGGGGGGGGGGTGCTGAATCAATAATAGAGAAATTTAATCCTTTTTAACCATATAATGCAAGTGTTATATCAATGTAGCATTATAATTCAATAATTTCAGAGTAAATAAACAATGAACAAATGAGCAATCATACACATACATAGTACACCAGTGTTTTTACATGGAAACCCAAAGCGAGAGAAAACCACATAATGTTTTTTCTTATATGTCTTTAAGAATTACATTCATTGGAAGCACCACCTTCCTTTGTTTTCCAGTTGCAACTCAAAGGAGGCTCCAACCCCTAGTTTCTCAGTCTATAACCTGAGGGAAGCTCTAACTCCCCAATTCTATGGCTACAACTAGAAGGAGGCTACAACCCCCTATGTTCTCTAGATACAACCAGAAGGTGGCTACAACCAACTGTCCTTGCCCCGTCCAACTTCCCTGTCGTAGAAGTAAAATGATGGAACCACTGTCACACTACTAATATGAGATATATTGCTGTAAACCTGTACCAATCAACTTGTACCAAACAACCTGTAATAACTTGTACCTATAACCTATGCCAACATGTACCATACATCAACCTGTACCATAAACAAATGCATCAACCATGCACCAAACCTGTGCAAATAACCTGTACCATAAATAAGTGCATCAACCATGCACCAACCTGTACCATCAACGAGTGCATCAACCATGCACCAATCATGCATCAAATACACATAAAATATGACTCATCAAGATGTACCAACATCATCAACTATACACCTCATGTATGTGCTAACTCATCAACTACTTGTCTCAACCATGTACCCAACATGTACCTCAACCATATACCAAATACATATACCAATATAACCATCAAAATTTCTCTAGCAATACATCACACTATCCATAACCAAATACCATAAAGCATTACATCAAACCATGTGCCACAGCCTCACTGTTATACAACCTCTATCTATAACATACCTCAACCAAAAGCCCTCATCAATTTCATCATCCAAATTTGATTTGTAATTCTATAATAGACATTGTGTATATCACATACTTGCAAACCTTCCTTAACTTTAACAACAAGAGACTAGCATTTTATCAAACTTTACTTTAGTCTCAGATGACTAATTTTGGATTAGTCAACAACCCTAACTTTCAATAATCATAACTATGTACCTGTAATGAATAAAGATCTCAAAATGGTACACAATGTTCTTCAATTTCTTTTATGCAATTCCTCCAGATTTCACTACTTGGAACCTCTCAGAAAAGGAGTTATAGAAAAAATGGCATACCTTGTTGAATTCTGGCTTATTCTAGTGAGCGAACTTGTAGAGCGTGCCCCATATGGAATATTTGTTGTATGGATATGAAAATGATACAAAAAATACTAAAGGCTGTACTCTAACTAATACATTTAGTCTTACTAAATTTGAATATGTTATGAAGAAGTTATGACGTTTTTACCCGAAACACCTATTTTATACTAGTTTCAGGACTAGCCACAAACCCTATTTTCCACGGAGTGTAACTCCAAAAATACAACGACCCACAAGCTGAAATTTTTATCACAGATACTTGGATATTTTTCCTCAATGGCCTCCAAATTCAACGGTCTAAATCATTCTAGAATTTTTTTTTTCGAAAATGGTGAGATGACCTGTAAATAACATACCTTAGAAAGCATCATCAAAAGAATTTATCCTCCCTTGAATTTTGGCCTTCTTTACTTCTCCTTCCCTCTGAAATTCGGCTTAGATATCCTTTGGTTACCTCAGTCACTTGTAGATATTCAATATTCTCAAGTATGATTAAAATGAGAATGCCTTTCCTCTTATTTATACTTTCATGTAGCTTCCTCTAGGGGTTACCTTTTAACCATCTTAACCCACTTTCCTTATTTTAGGGTTAACCCACTTCTAACCATTTGTCCACTTAGTAATTTCTCCATTAAATTTATTATTTAAATAATTTCTTTTGTATCCACTTTGACTTATAGTATACTCATCACTTCACTTTATTATTTACCTTCTAAAATCTCTTAAACCACTTTCCTTATTTTAGGGCTAACCCACTTCTAACGAGTTGTCCACTTAGTAATTTATCCATTAACTTTATTATTTGAATAATTTATTTTGTATCCACTTTGACTTATAGTACACTTATCACTTCACTTTATTATTGAAATAATTTTTTCTTTGCAAGCACTTTGTCTACTTTTACCTTTTGGGGCTTCTAGATGACTCATGAGGGTTATCCAACTTCACATGGCCATAACTCTCTAACCATGAGGAGTTATGTGATGTTCCACATACCACCATAAATGGCATAACATGTACTATCCATCCATAATAGTCTTAACTTCAAATATATTAAAACTCATACCATTATACATCAAACAAACTTGGGTCCATTACCCAAACCTTTGTGCTACTAGAATTCGTTATCGAAATTTCTTCAAGGGTTGACATCAATGACAACCAACCCAATTAGTCAACAGAGTCTAGATGCTACATTGGGATTATCACCATGCAACATTGGAATCATCACCAACTAATGCACATTGTCCTTGGGATCATCACTAGACTAGCGCATTACCTATGATTCCTTGATCTCCTCCTCACTTCACTTTGTTTCAGTTAGTTAATTGAATACCGATAGACTCGTTAACTCAACTAGGTGGCAGTTCACTCCAGTAACCGCCCAAGAGACTAGACTAGGTGTCAATTTACTCTCGTAACTGCTGGTGTGTGTTTAGATTACTCTAGACCACCACTATGGCACATTTTCTTCTCGTCCAATGTGCATTGGTTAAGTTATACAAAATATATCATGTGTAAATTATCATTCATTCTTTTGGTTAATAAGAATTCTTCCATACTTTCTCTCATGCTTCTCTTTTCTTCTATTTTCTCTACAACTGTGTATGTCATTTCCCAGCTAGATTTATTCTGTGCAGGTTCAACACATTTACATTGTATAGTTAATCAAGAAATGTTTTGGAGAGATCCTAATGGAGTTCTACTAAAATGTGTTGATGAGGAAGAAAGCAAGCATATTATGACTGATTTTCATAAAGGTTTTTGTGGTGGACACTATCACTAGAAAGATACAATGTTCAAGATACCAAGGGCATGCTACTACTGGCCTATATTATTTTTTGATGTATTTACCTAGGTTAGAGCATGTGAAAAATGCCAAAATTTTGTAGGAAAGCAACAACTTCTATCCCTTCCATTGAAACCTATAATTGCAAATGGACCTTTTCAGCAGTGGGGCCTCGATTTCATTGGAGAAATCCACCCACCTTCCTCTGGGAAGCATATGTGGATTCTCACAACCATGGATTATTTTACAAAATGGATTGAGGCTGTCCATACACGAAATTCTACATATAAATTCATCATGATCTTTCTAGAAGGAAATATTTTCTCGAGGTTTGGATGTCCCATAAAACTAGTTACTGATAATGCTCATGCACTCAAGTATGCTTGTATGGTTGAATTTTGTGGAAAATACAATGTTAAGTTGTCACACTCCACCCCATATTACCCTCAATATAATGGATTAACAGAGTCTTCCAACACAATTCTTGTTAGAATCATGGGGAAATTGTTAACAAAGAATAAGAGGTCATGGGACCATGGTGTTGAAATTACTAAGACAACTGAGAGGGGGGGTGAATCAGTTGTAATTGAGCTTAAACAATATTAAGTCTATTAAAACATTATAAATCTTTCTTCAAGTGATCATCAACAATTTACAACATATGGACAGTAAAAGTAAAGAGCATCAGTCACACACAAGATATACATAGAGACAGATTTTCAAGAGGAAACCCATAAAGGGAGAAAACCTCTTCTTCTTCGAAATGATAGGCAATCTTTTAAGTTCTGTACATCATCTATAATTGTGCACCAACTCAATGTGAGGCTGCTACCTCTGTTTTACAAGCTGCAACTTGTTTGAGAGCACCAAATCTCTAGTTTCTCTAGCACCCACTAGAAGGAAGCACCAACTCCCTTAATGTTCCAACACCAACTGGATGGAAGCACCAACTTCCAGTTACACAGGCTCCAACCTGTATAACAGAGAACACTTGTTCTCCCTTGCACTACCCTGCAACCTTGGTTTCTCTGGCTGCAACCAGATGGAAGCTACAACTTCCTGTGTTCAAGATCTCACTTGAACCTCTGAGGACAACAGTCCTCTCGAGCACCTCCCAACCTCCCTAAAATATGAGTGAATAAATAAACATTCAACTATGCAGATAAATCAATTCTTACCACTCTTTCTTTGTTATGTAAATATGGTCTTCTTCAAACTGTTCTGCAATTCTTATCTTCCTTTGTTCGTTCAGCAAGTCTGCTCTGCATCAAATTGTTCTTTCATTGTGCTCTACTTCAAGTCTTCTTCATCATCTATTACTCTCCCTTGAGTTTCATCTCACACTGTGCATGTTCTCAATCTTACACCGCACATTATATGATTTTCCCTTTCTTACAGTTTCATTCATTTTTCATACAGAACAAACAACTCTGCACAGTCTATCTCATTTTATTTTATACACACATCCACGACGGTTCCACTTCGCATTTCCTTAGGCAAAAGAAAGATAACTGTCCAAGCAACTGAAACACCAACTAATTGGAAATCAAGAGTCCATTGCGCTAACAGATTCATAACTGAGGAGTTAACTGTGAGAGAGAACAATAACCCTCCTATCAACACTTGATCTGACGGTTCAGATCATTTCGTGATTTCACATATCGTGATTTTGACACTCTTGACATTCAGTGTTTTTGTCACTTCAAAGTCCCGATCCATGAAACTCCGTAATGGAGTCGTATCAACGGTCCAGATCACATCTTGATCTGATGGTTGCAATAACATCGTGATTTCACATATTGTGATATCGGGATTCTTGATGTTAATATTCTTTGACATCTCCAACACTCAATTCTCGAAACATCGAATGGACTTGGATCAATGGTCCAGATTCAATCTTGATTCAATGGCTACGATTAAATCACTATTTCGCAATTCTTGTTGCATTGTTTCTTTTCCCTCTCCATGTCGTGATTCGCGAAACTCCGATATGGAGTTGGATCAACGGTCCAGATCTGATCTTGATTCAACGACTGCGATTGAATCATGATTTCACATATCGCGATTTCGTCATTCTTGTTGCATTGTTTTCTTGTCTCTCCATGTCTTGATTCATGAAACTCTGATATGGAGTTGGATCATCGGTCCAGATCTGATCTTGATTCAACGACTGCGATTGAATTGCCATTTTGCATATCATGATTTCGACATTCTTATTGCATTGTATTCTTGTCTCTCCATGTCGTGATTCGCGAAACTCCGATATGGAGTTGGATCAACAGTCCAGATTTGATCTTGATTCAACGGCTGCGATTGAATCGCGATTTTGCATATCGCGATTTCGACATTCTTGTTGCATTGTTTTCTTGTCTCTCCATGTCACAATTCATGAAACTCTGATATGGAGTTGGATCAATGGTCCAGATCTGATCTTGATTCAATGGCTGCAATTAAGTCACAATTTTGCATATCATGAAATCAGGATTCTTGTGGATGATATTACTTGACATCTCCAACTCTCAATCCCCGAAACTCCGACATGGACTGGAATCAACGGTCCAGATTCAACCTTAATCTGATGGCTGAGATTAAATCGTGATTTCGCATATCGCGATTTCAAGAGGTTAGGGAACATCGTTCCTTTGACTCTCCAGTCAGCGGACTGACGATCTATCCCCACGTGTCCTACCCGTAAATGGACAGTCCTCCTTCTTTCAGAATTTTGTACGCCCACTTCTCCTTGTACTTTAAAGAGCGTGCAAGTTCTCCTTGATCCAATGATGGTCGGGTCCTGTGCTTGGATCTAACGTCTGAGATATGTCCTCCTCTTTAGTGCGCTCTTCTTTTCTACATTCAGATATGACGACCCTCATTCTATCGGAAATTTGAAGGGGATCCAATGAACAAAAATGCATCTCAAACCTTACGGGCCTACCTCTTCAGCATGCTATTATTCAGATCTAACGACCATTGGGATTTCAGGAAAAGATCCAACGAACATGATTGTTGCTCTAACCCGATTATCACTGCACCACTGATCATTGCTGCTGTACTCAAGCCATCATCACTACTGTACTTTCCATCAATGACAAGTATACGCTACCTGTAAAACATGCCAACAATCCTCTGTACATTCTTCTTGTACTCATGCCATCTTTACTTATGCCCATCTGTTACATTCTTCCTGTACTTATGCCACTCACCGTCTGTTAAATATTTTCCAACAATCTCCCCCTTTGGCATTGATGGCAATACAA
>ML777123.1:849485-860323 GCA_009831015.1 Picea engelmannii
TATCTTCATCTGATCCATACTCTTCTCTTTCTGATCCTTGGACCTGTTCATCTTTATCTTCAACTATGTCTTCTGTTCTTGGTTCAACACTGCTTACATTTCTGACTGGGATTTCTTCATCAACTTTTATATCTATACAATCAACTAGCTTGTGAAATCTCTTATTGTGGCATATGTACCCTTTACTATTTATAGCATAACCCAAGAAGATACCTTCATCATCTCGGTCATCATATTTGCCAATATTTTCATCATTGTTCTTGATATAACATTTACTCCTGAAAACTTTAAAATGCTTGATTGAAGCAGGTCTTCCAAACCAAATTTCATAATGGGTCTTGTCACTATGTGGTCTGAGATGAGCTTTGTTAAGGATATGAACAACTGTATGAATTACTTCCACCCAATATGTCTGAGGTATGTTCCTTTCATTCATCATTGATCTTGCCATTTGTTGTATTGACCTATTCTACCTCTTAACAACTCCATTTTGTTGTGGAGTCCTTGGAATTGTGTACTCTCTTTTGATCCCATGCTTCTCACATAACTCTTTGAAGTTCCCTGAACTGAACTCTCCTCCTCTATCAGACCTTACTGCCTTTGATCTTTTTCCTGTTTGATTCTCAGTCAGAGCCTTAAATACTTTGAATTTTTCAAATGCTTCAGATTTTTCTTTCAAAAAGGCAACCCAAGTTAGTCTATAATAGTCATCAATAATCAACATAAAGTAAATTTCTTTTCCTGTACCTTCTTTCCTTGATGGACCACATAGATCCATATGTACTAACTGGAGAGGTTTTTCTGTTGAGGGAATTTTTTTAGATTTGAACTGAGTGCGAGTAAGCTTTCCTATCTGACAGGATTTACAAACAGAGTCATATGGCTTCGATATCTTCAGAAGATCTTTTACTTCCCCATTGTTTCTTAGTTTGATTATGTGATCAAAATTTAGGTGACCAAGTCTCCTATGCCACAACCAACTTTCATCATATTTTCTTCAGTGACATTCTTCTTCTTCTTCTTTTAAAACATAGACATTGTTTCTGTTCTTATACCTTTTGCAACTAGCTGACCTGAATCCATAGTTTTTATTCTACAATCTTTAGAGGTAAAAACAACTTCACACCCTCGGTCACAGACTTGATTGACACTAAGCAGATTATGTTTCAAATCTTCTACAAACAACACATCTTGAAATTTTCTTTTTCCGTTACACAAACTTACAATTCCTTTACCATTTATCTTTCCTGGTGCATCATTTCCAAAAGTTACATTCCCTGATTTGCTATCACTTAGAGTTAGAAACTTACTTCTGTCTCCAGTCATGTGTTTGGAGCATCCACTGTCAATATACCAGGGATTCTTTTTCCTTTGGGCTGATAGCACTAGTCCACACTTGTCATCTACTTTTTTCTTCCATACTTTGACATTTTCAGTAGTGGGGATCAAATCTGAATTGTATTTCCTTAAGCGACAGTCTGCAGCTTTATGACCATAATTATGACAGTTGTAACATTCTAGTTCATTGAATAATAGATCATAATGATTGTTATGCACATATCTATTGTTGTGTTTCACCTGTGTCTGTCTCCCAGTCATCACATGATTTATAATCTGTGATTGTTTGTTGCTTGGTTGTCTCAATCTTTGTTGTGGAAGATAGTTATTCACTGAATATCTTGATTGTTCATATCTAAATTTTAAAGAACAGTTTATAGCTTTGTGACCAAAATTAGAGCAGAGAAAACAATAACCATAGAAAAAATCTCTCTTCTTTGAGGAGGTCGACTTCTGTCATGCCAATAATCTCTCTGGTATACAAATTCGGTTCTGGGGATTTTTCTTTCATTTCTTCTTGGTGGCTGATTTTCCTTCTTTGTTTCTGCAGAGTGACTGTTGTCAATGTTTGAGGATTTGACAAACTTGATAGATTCTGTATTACTTGTGTGATCACTACTTGATCCTTCTTCATATCCCAATCCATCTTTCAACTTTGAATTTCTTTGTTGATTTAGAATGGAGGTTAATTCTTCTGAGGCTTTAATACTTGGCAGATTTTGATGATACATTCCTTTATATTTCTCCATTTCTTTTCTAGTTTTTACTATCTCTTCTTCTAAGGCTTCAACCCTGACTTTATTCTCTGACAATTGTTGTTTCAGTATGTCTTCTATTTTCTTTGCCTCTTCTAATTCCACTTTCAGCAGAGCAAAGTTTTCATTAGGTTTTTTACCGTCTTTCTCGAACTGTGTCAACAATTGTTTTTGCTTTCTGTTCTTAGTTCTGAGTCTGTCAATTTCTTCCAGTGCACTGATCAGTTCTCCTTCCAAATCAACTACAACTTCTTCATTATTATCATCACTTCCCGTGATTTTATTATCATAATCCTCCTTGGCCATAAGCATGAAGTCATTTGCCTTATCTTCACAGGATGAGTCACTATCAGTGTCTTTTGAGGAATTGTCATTATTTGCAACCAAACTTTTCTTCTTATCATATTTCTTGTATTTGTACTTCTTTTCATCATCAGATTTCTGGTCCTTTTTCTGATGGGGACACTTAGATGCAAAATGACCTATCTTACCACAGTTAAAGCATTTGAAGGGCAACTTCCCTTGATATTTTCTTGACCCTTTTTTTAACCTTCTCACAAATTTTGCCTCAATATCATCTAATTCTGAATCAATATTMTTGTCTTCTTTAAAAGTGTTTCTCTAGTACTGGATTTATCTTTGTTAATTCTCATTTCATATGTAGTTAGAGTTCCTAGAAGTTGATCAATGGACAGAGTTTTAAGATCATTTAATTCTTCTATTGCAGAGACTTTTGGATTAAATTTATCAGGCAAAGATCTTAAAAACTTCTTAACTAAGAGTGAGTCATCAAACTTCTCACCAAGGCCCTTCATGGCATTTACAAGTTCTTCAACTCTTAAAAAATACTTGCTAATTGTTTCATCTTCATTCATCTTTAGTTGTTCAATTTTTAATCTGTATGTTTGAATTTTGACATAATTTACTTTCTCATTTCCTTCATAACTGCTAATAAGTTTATCCCACATTTCTTTGGCAGTATCAAGATGCATCACCTTTACAAACTCAGCTTCAGCAAGTCCATTCAAGATAGCATTCATCCCCTTAGCATTAAAACCAAACTCTAACTTATCATCCTTGGAGGCTAGCACAACAGGCTTTGTATATCCAGTCTCTACTACATCCCAAACATCAACACCCAAGGCCATTAAATATGTTCTCATTCTAATCTTCCAGAAGGCAAAATTTGTTCCATCAAATAGATGGGGCTTAGAGGCTGAAGTCCCTTCATGACTTGTCATGTTTAAGCTTACAGATCTACCTTTTAATAAAAGGAACCGGCTCTGATACCAATTGTTGAAATTACTAAGACAATTGAGAGGGGGGGTGAATCAGTTGTAATTGAGCTTAAACAATATTAAGTCTATTAAAACATTATTAATCTTTCTTCAAGTGATCATCAACAATTTACAACATATGGACAGTAAAACTAAAGAGCATCAGTTACACATAAGACATACACAAAGACAGATTTTCACGAGGAAACCCATAAAGGGAGAAAACCTCTTCTTCTTCGAAATGATAGGCAGTCTTTTAAGTTCTGTACATCATCTATAATTGTGCACCAACTCAATGTGAGGCTACTACCTCTGTTTTACAAGCTGCAACTTGTTTGAGAGCACCAACTCTTTGGTTTCTCTAGCACCCACTAGAAGGAAGAACCAACTCCCTTAATGTTCCAACACCAACTGGATGGAAGCACCAACTTCCAGTTACACAGGCTCCAACATGTATAACAAAGAACACTTGTTCTTCCTTGCACCACCCTGCCACCCTGGTTTCTCTGGCTGCAACAAGATGGAAGCTACAAATTCCTGTGTTCAAGCTCTCACTTGAACCTATGAGGACAACAGTCCTCCTGAGCACCTCCCAACCTCCCTAAAATATGAATGAATAAATAAACATTCAACTACACAGATAAATCAATTCTTACCACTCTTTCTTTGTTCTGTAAATCTGGTCTTCTTCAAACTGTTCTGCAATTCTTCTCTTCCTTTGTCTGTTCAATAGGTCTGCTCTGCATCAACTTGTTCTGTCATTGTGCTCTGCTTCAACTCTTCTTCATCATCTATTGCTCTTCCATGAGTTTCATCTCACACTGTGCATGTTCTCAATCTTACACTGCACATTCTATGATTTTCCCTTTCTTACAGTTTCATTCATTTTTCATACAGAACAACCAACTCTGCACAGTCTGTCTCATTTTATTTTATACACACATCCACGATGGTTCCACTTCGCATTTCCTTAGGAAAAATAAAGATAATTGTCCAAGCAACCGAAACTCCAACTAATTGGCAATCATGAGTCTGTTTCGCTAATAAATTTGTAACTGAGGAGTTAACTGTGAAAGAGAATAGTAACCCTCCGATCAACACTTGATCTGACGGTTCAGATCATTTCATGATTTCACATATCGTGATTTCGACACTCTTGACGTTCAATGTTTTTGTCACTTCAAAGTCCTGATCCACAAAACTCCGTAATGGAGTCGTATCAACGGTCCAGATCACATCTTGATCTGACGGTTTTAATAACGTCGCTATTTCGCATATCGCGATATCGAGATTCTTGATGTTAATATTCTTTGACATCTCCAACACTCGATTCTTGAAACACCGAAATGGACTTGGATCAACGGTCCAGATTCAATCTTGATTCAATGGCTGCGATTAAATCTCTATTTCACAATTCTTGTTGCATTGTTTCTTCTCCCTCTCCATGTTGCGATTCACGAAACTCCGATATGGAGTTGGATCAATGGTCTAGATCTGATCTTGATTCAACGGATGCGATTGAATCAGGATTTCGCATATTGTGATTTCAACATTCTTGTTGCATTGTTTTCTTGTCTCTCCATGTCGCAATTCATGAAACTCTGATATGGAGTTAGATCAACGGTCCAGATCTGATCTTGATTCAACGCCTGCGATTGAATCGCGATTTCGCATATCGCGATTTTGGCATTCTTGTTGCATTATTTTCTTGTCTCTCCATGTCGCGATTCGCGAAACTCCGATATGGAGTTGGATCAACGGTCCAGATCTGATCTTGATTCAACGGCTACAATTGAATCACGATTTCGACATTCTTGTTGCATTGTTTTCTTGTCTCTCCATGTTGCGATTCGCAAAACTCCGATATGGAGTTGGATCAACGATCCATATCTGATCTTGATTCAACGACTGCGATTAAGTCACGATTTTGCATATCGCGAAATCGGGATTCCTGTGGATGATATTACTTGGCATCTCCAACTCTCGATCCTCAAAACTCCAACATGGATTGGCATCAATGGTCCAGATTCAACCTTAATCTGACGACTGAGATTAAATCGCAATTTCGCATATAGCGATTTTGAGAGGTTAGGGAGCATCGTTCCTTTGACTCTCCAGTCAGTGAACTGACAATCTATCCCCACGTGTCCTACCCGTAAATGGACGGTCCTCCTTCTTTCAGAATTTTGTACGCCCACTTCTCTTTGTACTTTAAAGAGCATGCGGGTTCTCCTTGATCCAATGATGGTCAGGTCCTGCGCTTGGATCTAACGTATGAGATCTGTCCTTCTCTTCAGTGAGCTCTCTTTGTATACATTCAGATGTAACGACCCTCATTCTATCGGGAATTTGAAGGGGATCCAATGAAAAAAAATGCTTCTCAAACCTTACGGGCCTACCTCTTCAGCATGCTCTTATTCAGATCTGACGGCCATCGGGAATTCAGGAAAATATCCAACGAACATGATTGTTGCTCTTCCCCGATTATCACTACACTGCTGATCATCGCTGCTGTACTCAAGCCATCATCACTACTGTACTTTCCATCAATGACAAGTATACACTGCCTGTAAAACATGCCAACAATTCTCTGTACATTCTTCTTGTACTCATGCCATCTTTACTTATGCCCGTCTGTTACATTCTTCCTGTACTTATGCCATTCGCTGTCTGTTAAATATTTTCCAACACATGGATGATTTTAAGGATGTAATTTTTTTTTTAAATGTAGAAACCTTGGAGAATATTACTATTCCTTCATATGCCAACTATAAATATTTGGCGATATTTTTGTAAAAATATTCAAATTTCTAAGGATTTTATATAGTTTGTATAAAATTTTGGCGATTTTTAAGGTAAAATAATTTTATCCTATAAAATTTGGGCAAATCATTTTTAGAATAGAAAATCTTTTTTTTGGTAAAAACCATGGAAAATTAGCCCATGAGCGAAATTTAGCCCCTAAAATCATCCCTGCATGGGACTCCAAATCAAAGTTTGCTTTATGGGTTGATAGGATCAACACTAAGAAATCAATTGGAACCACTCCTTTTTAGTTGGTCTATGGGACAAATGCAATCCTTCCAACTCAAGTTGGTCTGCTAGTATTAAAATTTATGCAAGAAGAGTTGGAAGAACCAATTGACATTCAAAGGAGAATTTTCTAGATCATTGAAGTTCAACAGAAGAGGGAAAAGTTGAATGAAGATTATGAATCCTTTCAGAGTAAGGTCAAGGAAACATTGGACAAAAAAACCAAAAAAGATAGTTTTAAAGCAAGAGATCTTGTGCTAAGGTGGGATGCTAGAAGAGAGGACAAATTCAAGCATGGTAAATTTGACAATTTATGGTTTGGTCCTTTCAAAATAGCCAAGGTGTTGAATAACAATACTTTCCACTTGCATAATTTGAATGATACATAAATCACTCCTGGCCCAATTAATAGGCAGTTTCTGAAACACTACTTCTTTTAGCAAGCCCAAATTTTCAGTTTGTATATAGTTTTAGTTTTTGTTTGGTGTGATTAATGGATTAGTGCAAATAAGACTCCATGGCCCAATGTAAGTAATAGTGTATAATCGGTTTTCTTTGTAGTTAAATATACAATGTGATTGGTTGATGAATAAGAAGTTGTCAATGGAGAAAACATAGTAGGATTGTGAGTAATAGTCCCTATGACAAAGTTAAAAGATAAAAGGCATTGATTTGCAAATTCTTAATGTTTCATGATGAAACATTATCCCCAGAAGAAGCCAGTGTTAGTCCTTGAACTTGTTCATGATTTTTCATCTACAAAATACCCTTTTCTACCTTGCTTTGTTTGTTTAATATTTGTTTGTGATGTTTTTTTGATTTGCTTGAGCATATTATTCATGTGTTATTAGTAAGATAAAGTTTGAACTTTAGACAGTGTGAGTGTGTCCCATCATATTTGGGGATAAGTTTTAGTGTTTACTAAAGTTTGAAATAAAAGAAAAAGGTGCTACAAGAATAATACTATTCTTGTAGCACCTAAAATCATGATTGATTTTGAACATGTTTGAATCCCAAAAAAATCATGTCAACAACTAGAAAATCATGTAGGATATTGAGAAACGTTAAACAATTATGATCGAATCATATTTTGAATATGGGTGAAGATATAATAAGTTCGATCTTGTACCTATCAACATATGCATCAAGTTTGGGTTCCGAATTATGATTTCGATCATGCAAGATGTTGATTGAGTTTTTGTAGGTATTTTAAATATCTACTTCAAATATTGACTACATTCTTCATATGAAGAAACTGCCATTTCTAAAAACCCTATTCAGTTCAAACCCTAACTCTCACAGTTGCACAAAGATCATGAAACAAGGTAATGGCACCTAAGAAAGGAAGTCACATTAACATATTGGAGCTAGAAGGAGTACAATTGATTCATGCTTTCTCTGAACTCATGCAGAAGTTCAAGAATGCATGGTGGTTTGAGTTTTGTCGTATATTCTAGGGTTACCATGAGGATATTTCCATGCTTTTTCGTAAATACTTTTGATGGTTTTGAGACAGTGGTGGGTAATGTGTTAATCCACATCACACAACATTCAATTGGAGATGCCTATCGATTATATATGTATGGAGAGAGGTGTGGGAAAAATGATTGGCTTCCTACTGGTTTGCCAACCATTTTTTGGTTCCAGAACATCAAAACACCAATTGGATTCAGGGCATTCCACATAAATGGCTGAAAGAGGAATGGAAAAGTGTTTTGGCAGCAATTCAAAGGTATATTACTCATGAAGGAAGGTTCTCTATTTTTCATTGTTATCATATACGGTTGTTAATGCACTTAAATGGTGATATTCCCTTGTGTTTGGATTTTTATTTACTAAAAAGTTTAACAAAGATGTTTAAAAGGGTACAAAATCATCTTGCAACTACTGGTAAAAGTTTGTTTCACCAAGGTTTAATCAAATCTCTAGTTTTGTATGTGTTGAGAGAGCTTCAACTTTCCTGGAACCAGTTACTTAGTCATTAAGCCTTGAAGAAAAAGGAAAAGAACAAAGCAACACTCAAGAAAAGAAATATAGAATAGGAAAAAGTTCCCCCAAAAGTTCTTCAAATCACAAGAGGGTTCTCCTATAGCCAAAAAGACTAGATCATGGAAAAGGAAAGTTCAACTGCAATAAGAAGTTGAAATAAAATAGGAGCCTGAATGCCCTGTTTATGAACATGAATATAATATCTTTGACATATTTTGTACAAGAAGGAAAGAAAAAAAAATAACAAAGTAGCAGCAAGAATTGAAGCCAAAACCTGAAAAAGATTATCGTGATGAACTTGTGAAGAAGACCACTAATAAAAAAAAAGTAAGATGGAAA
This sequence comes from Picea engelmannii, assembly GCA_009831015.1. NCBI lineage: Eukaryota > Viridiplantae > Streptophyta > Pinopsida > Pinales > Pinaceae > Picea > Picea engelmannii. The sequence continues at coordinate 858,217 of ML777123.1, forward strand.
AGGGAAAACGAGTTGTAGATTAAAAAATTACACCTATGTTGGCAAATATGTAACAGACAACGAATGGCATGAGTACAAGAAGAATTTACAGAGGATTGTTAGCATATTTATAGGCAACGTATACTTGTCATTGATGGCAAGTACATTAGTGGTGATGGCTTAAGTACAACAACGATGACTAGCAGTGCAACAATAATCGGGAGGAGAAGAGTCAGTGATCGTTGAATCCCATTCAAATTTACCGAAAGAATGAGGGCTGTCAGATATGAATGAAGACAAGATGAGCGTACTGAAGAGGAGGACAGAGCTCAGTCGTTAGATCCAAGCGCAAGACCCGACCATCGTTGGATCAAGGATAACCTGCATGCTCTTTAAAGTACAAGGAGAAGCGGGTGTAATCGCGACTTCATCTGAGCCATCAGATCAAGATCGATTCTGGACTATTGATACCAGCCATTGTCGGAGTTTCGGGGATCGAGAGTTGTACATGTCAAATATTATTGACATCTGAAATCTCGATTTTGCGATATGCAAAATCACGATGTAATCTGAGCCGTCAAATCAAGATCACATATGGACTATTTGATCTGACTTGCGTCAACAAACCACGCCATATAGGAACACGTGGCACAACCAGGTAATGAAAAGTGTCAGACTGATTCAACATGCCAAGAACATGTAAGTCACGAATCAGGGTGACACGTGGCAGTTATTTAACACGTGTGACGTCAGCAGACTTACACCATGTCGGATTTTCGAGGATTGCGTGGTGGAGATGTCAAAGATACAATGCAACAGGAATCCCTATATCACGATATGCAAAATCGTGATTCAATCACATCCGTTGAATCAAGATCAGATCTGGACCGTTGATCTAACCCTTTATCGGAGTTTCGTGAATCGCAACATGTAGAGGCAAAGAACACAATGCAACAAGAATGTCGATTTCGCGATATGCGAAATCGCGATTGAGTCTAAACCATCAGATCAAGAAATGATATGGACCGTTGATCTCACTTCTTCATGAAGTTTCGGGGATCAAGATTTGTAAGTGATAAAAAATCAGAACGCCAAGAGTGTCGAAATCGCGATGTGTGAAATCTTGATTGGATCTGAACCGTCAGATCAAGAAATGATTTGGACCGTTGATCTGACTTCTTCACAGAGTTTCGGGGATTGGGATTTGTAAGTGACAAAAACTATGAATGTCAAGAGTACCAAAATCACGATGTGTAAAATCTTGATTGGATTTGAACTGTCGGATCAAGTATTGATCGAAGGGTTATTGTTCTCTCTCATAGTTAATTCCTTAGTTTAGAATCTGTTAGCAAAACGAACTCATGATTGCAAATCAGTTAGCGTTACAGTTGGCGTTTCATTTGCTCAGACAATTGTCTTCTTTTTGTCTAAGGAGTTGGGAAGTTGAACCGTCGTGTAGGTGTGTATAAAAGAAGATGAGACATACTATGTACGGTGGGCTGTTTCGCATGAGAAAACAATGAAACAATAAGAAAGGGAAAATGAGAAGATGCGTAGTATGAGATTTAGAAAATGTGTAGAGTGAGATGAAACGCAGATCAGAAACAAAGCAAAATGATAGAAAGAGAAAAAGCAGAGAAGAATGACAGAAAGAGCAGAAGCAGAGAAGAATGACAGAAAAAGTTGATGCAGAGCAGACTTGCTAAACATACAGAGGAAGAGAAGAATTGCAGAAAAGAAGATAGAAGACCAGATTTATAAAACAAAGAAAGATAGGTAAGAGTTGACATATCTACATAAGTTGTCTGTGTATTTATTCTTAGCCATTCATATTCTAGGGAGGTTGGGAGGTGCTAGGGAGGATTGTTGTCCTCAGAAGTTCAAGTGGGTGCTTGAACACAGGGAGTTGTAGCTTCCATCTGGTTGCAACCAGAGAAACCAGGGTGGCAGGGTGGTGCAAGGGAGAAAAAGTGTTCTCTGTTATACATGTTGGAGCATGTGTAACTGGAAGTTGGTGCTTCCATCCAGTTGGTGCTGGAACATTCAGGAAGTTGGTGCTTCCATCCAGTTGGTGCTGGAATATTCAGGGAGTTGGTGCTTCCTTCTAGTGGGTGCTAGAGAAACCAGA
>ML777123.1:864395-911281 GCA_009831015.1 Picea engelmannii
TTTCTTAATGGAGATCTAGAGGAAGAAGTATATATGGAGAAACCTGAAGGATTCTCTTTGACAGATAATCCTAATTATGTTTGCAAGATGAAGAAGGCCTTATATGGACTAAAACAAGCACCACGAGCTTGGTATTATAGACTTAACAATTTTCTACAAGAAAAAGGGTTCAAGAAAGGTACTGTTGACAATAACCTTTACATTAAGTCTGAAGGTGATAATTTACTAGTTGTTTTGGTTTATGTAGATGATATTATTTTTGGCTGTACTATTGAATCATCTGTCCAGTGGTTTTCTAATTCTATGCAAACATAATTTGAAATGTCCATGATAGGAGAACTGTCATATTTTCTTGGCTTACAAGTAAAACAAAGCTCTGCAGGAATTTTCATTTCTCAAGAAAAATATTTGAAAGAGATGTTGAAGAAATTTCAGATGGAAGATTCCTCTACAGTTAGCACACCTATGGTGGTTGGTTGCAAGYTGAGTAAAGATGATATCTCACCTGATGTTGACCAAAGAACATATCTCTCTATGATAGGCAGTCTTCTGTACATCACAACATCCCGTCCTGACATAACGCAAGTTGTTGGAATGGTAGTTCATTTTCAGTCTGCCCCTAAACAAAGTCATTTGGTAGCTGTCCAAAGGATATTTAAATACTTGAAGGGAACAATGACTTATGGTCTGTGGTATCCTAGAAATCAGAATTTTCAGTTAACTGCTTATTCAGATGCAGACTGGGCAAACTGTGTTGATGAGAGAAAAAGCACCAGTGGAGGAGCATTTTTCCCGAGTGACTCATTAGTTGCATGGCTTAGTAAGAAGCAAGGATCTATTTCATTATCCACTACAGAGGTAGAATACATTGCTGCTACTACTTGCTGCACACAAATCTTATGGATCATACAAAATCTTGCAGATCTGAAGATAACCTACACTGATCCTATTCCAATTCATTGTGACAACACCAGTGCCATTAGTGTCTCCAAGAATCCTATTCTTCATTCCAAGACTAAGCATATTCCAATCAAGTACCATTTTCTCAGAGAACAAGTTACAAACAGAACTGTTCAGCTGAATTATATACCTTCCACAGAATAGATTGCTGATATCTTTACTAAACCATTAGCAGTGACCCCTTTTGGATACCTTCGTCAAAAGTTGGGGGTTATAATCTCTTGTGTCTAATCTGTTCACCTGGTCAGGGGGAATACTACTTGAATATCTAGTGTATTTCCAAAATGCTTATAGTCAACAGGGGGAGTATGTTTTGTGACAAGATTAGGGGAAGAATGTTTCTTCTTTGACATTGATGTCAAAGGGGGAGAAAAGAGTTCAGGAGAGTTGAGTCCGAATGCATGTGGGAGAGTTGAGTCCGAATGCATGTGGGTTGTTGTGGAGTTGAGTCCGAATGCATGTGGGAGAGTTGAGTTGAATCTGAATGCATGTGGGTGGTTGTGGAGTTGAGTCTGAATGCATGTGGGAGAGTTGAGTCCGAATGCATGTGGGTGCTTGTATTGCCATCAATGCCAAAGGGGGAGATTGTTGGAAAATATGTAACATACAGCGAATGGCATGAGTACAGGAAGAATGTACAGAGGATTGTTAGCATATTTATAGGCAGTGTATACTTGTCATTGATGGCAAGTACATTAGTGGTGATGGATTAAGTACAACAACGATGACTAGTAGTGCACCAATAATCAGGAGGAGAAGAGTCAGTGATCGTTGAATCCCATTCAAATTTTTCGAAAGAACGAGGGCCATCAGATCTGAATGAAGACAAGATGAGTGCACTGAAGAGGAGGATAGAGCTCAGTCGTTAGATCCAAGCACAATACCTGACCATCGTTGGATCAAGGATAACCTGCACGCTCTTTAAAGTACAAGGAGAAGTGGGCGTAATCGCGATTTGCAAAATCACGACTCCATCTGAGTCGTCAGATGAAGATTGATTCTGGACTGTTGATACCAGCCATTATTGGAGTTTTGGGGATCAAGAGTTGGACATGTCAAAGATTATTGACATCTGAAATCCCGATTTCGCGATATGAAAAATCGCGACATAATCTGAGCCGTCAAATCAAGATCACATCTGGACCGTTTGATCTGACTTATGTCAAAAAACCACGTCAGCTAGGAACACGCGGCACAACCAGGTAATGAAAAGTGTCAGACTGATTCAACATGCCAAGCACATGTAAGTCACGAATCAGGGTGACATGTGGCAGTTATTTAACACGTGTGACGTCAATAGACTTACACCATGTCGAAGTTTCGAGGATCGCGTGGTGGAGATGTCAAAGATACAATGCAACATGAATCCCGATATCATGATATGCGTAATTGCAATTCGATCACAGCCATTGAATCAAGCTCAGATCTGGACCATTGATCTGACCCCTTATCAGAGTTTTGTGAATCGCAACATCTAGAGGCAAAGAACACAATGCAACAAGAATGCCGATTTCGCGATATGCGAAATCACGATTGAATCTGAACCGTCAGATCAAGAAATGATCTGGGCCGTTGATCTGACTTCTTCACGGAGTTTCAGGGATCGGTATTTGTAAGTGATAAAAACTCTGAACGCCAAGAGTGCCGAAATCGCGATGTGTAAAATCTCGATTGGATCTGAACCGTCGGATCAAGTATTGATCAGAGGGTTACTATTCTCTCTCATAGTTAACTCCTTAGTTTGGAATCTGTTAGCAAAACAGACTCATGATTGCAAATCAGTTAGTGTTTCAGTTGCTCGGACAATTGTCTTCTTTTTGTCTAAGGAGTTGGGAAGTTGAACCATCGTGTAGGTGTTTATAAAAGAAGACGAGACATACTGTGTACAGTGGGCTGTTTCACATGAGAAAACAATGAAATGGTAAGAAAGGAAAAATAAGAAGATGCGTAGTATGAGATTTAGAAAATGTGCAGAGTGAGATGAAATGCAGAGCAGAAGCAGAGAAAAATGACAGAAAGAGAAAAAGCGAAGCATAATGACAGAAATAGCAGAAGCAGAGCAGAATGATAGAAAAATTTGATGCAGAGCAGACCTGCTAAACATATAGAGGAAGAGAAGAATTGCAGAAAAGAAGATAGAAGACTAGATTTATAAAACAGAGAAAGATAGGTAAGAGTTGACATATCTGCATAAGTTGTCTGTGTATTTATTCTTAGCCATTCATATTCTAGGGAGGTTGGGAGGTGCTAGGGAGGATTGTTGTCCTCAGAAGTTCAAGTGGGTCCTTGAACACAGGGAGTTGTAGCTTCCATCTGGTTGCAACTAGAGAAACCAGGGTGGCAGGGTGGTGCAAGGGACAACAAGTGTTCTCTGTTATACAGGTTGGAGCTTGTGTAACTGGAAGTTGGTGCTTCCATCCAGTTGGTGCTGGAACATTCAAGAAGTTGGTGCTTCCATCCAGTTGGTGCTGGAATATTCAGGGAGTTGGTGCTTCCTTCTAGTGGGTGCTAGAGAAACCAGAGAGTTGGTGCTCTCAAACAAGTTGCAGCTTGGAAAATAGAGGTTGCAGCCTCACATTGAGTTGGTGCTCAATTATAGATGATGTACAAAAATTAAAAGACTGCCTATCATTTCGAAGAAGAAGAGGTTTTCTCTCTTTATGGGTTTCCTCGTGAAAATCTGTCTCTGTGTATACTTTATGTGTGAATGTTGTTCTTTACTGTTACTGTCGATATACTGTATATTGTTGATGACCACTTGAAGAAAGATTAATAATGTTTTAACAGACATAAAATTGTTTAAGCTCACTTACAACTGATTCACCCCCCCCTCTCAGTTGTATTAATAATTCCAACAGCCTAATACTAGGGAAACTAATAAATTAAGGCTCAACTCCAAATCCTTTTTTAAATCCTCCATGAAAAAAGACAATTTAATTGTTCTAGATGATGATGCAATGGAGAAAACCCCAAAGAAGATAAGGAGGACAAATACAAATTTATAAGTGCCAGAAACAATGAATTTTGAAGAGGAGATAAAGAACGATCCAACCTATATCCGAGAGATAGATGAGCTACCAGGTCCAAACATACAATAAATCCAAATTCCAAAAAATTATGTAGAAGAGAAGATTACTGTATGATCATCTTCAAAAGGGCATAGATATGAAATGAGAACAAGAAATACCAAGTTATGAATTGACCTCAATAAACTTGCACAAGAAGAAGGTCATGATGAATATTCAATAGATACATGGGATGAATTAAAAGAAGAAAATACAAAATTGCAAACAACTATCAAAAAGTTGAAACAAGAAAAGATGGCACTTGAACTCTAGAACACCAAGCTACAGGGAAAGGTGCATAAGCTAAAGACAAAGAACAAAAATCAACATGAACTCTCTAAGAAGTTGAGAAATATGAATATCAAGCTATATTGGAATAATGTAGTTCTCAAGACAAAGTTGAAACAAGAGCAAACCAGAGGTCCCTCTTCTTCTCCACAGTGAAGGTTCAAAATCTAGGTTAGCATACAATTTTGTTTTTTTGTCAAAAAGAGGAGCACCTGCATTTAAATGAATTGGAAATTCTAAATTTGTTTTCAAAGACAATACACATGTTGGTTATTTTGTAGTTGAAGGTAAAATACAAGGACACAACTTATGCAATACAAAAAGGATCTTTGTTGACAAACTTTCGTAGTCTTCTTTCAACAGGTTGTTGAAGCAGTTCGAGCAAATCAAGGTCCAGTTTGCAACAACATTTTTAATCACTTTTTTTTATGTAGGTTTGAAGACCCAACTCAACAAACAATTGCACCAACCCTACTTTATAGGATCTGAATATCCTTTGAGATCAAGACTGGTAAAAATATCAAGTCATCTACTTAATGACTAGATTCTTTAGATTTGAATGCAGTGAATACAATAAAATGTATTTCCTAGATGTTAGCCAAGAATCAAGATCATATCAGAATTACATCTAGATAATATGATATACTGAAACCATTTTTTGTGTATAAAAAGGAGATCTGTTGACATAATTCAGGGTTGGTGGTGGTATTGGAATAATCTGCTTTTGATATAAAAGTTTAAGACTTATTTGATTTTGCACTTAATGGAAAAGGCTATCTGATGGTTATACTATCTTTTCTTGTTTTTAATTTTCTTTTCTTACTTGAATGCATGTTATCTTTTGTGAAGAATTTGATATATCTTGTTATGTTTGTAAGCCAATTAAGAGTTTACTGATTGATTTCTCATTACAAGACTTGTTTTTTAAGTATATTATTCTTGTTTCTGAATGATATGTAGGATCAAGAATTTTCCTATATGAGTGAAAAATTCTGAATTTTCATATATCTTTCCTATCATGATAAACTCGTTTATCAGACTCATTAGATTGACTACCTTTGACTAAGCAAGTGTGATAGGAATTTGATTTTGTGATCAAAGATTGATATTGTCCTTTTCATCCATTACTTGACCCATAAACCAATCCAAAACCTAAAAAAGACTTATAATCATAAAACATTGCAATAAATGAGGTACCCTAGCTTTCACTTAGTAGTCAAGGAGAACTTTAGGGACTAACAAGTGGTATGTTCTTCATTTGAACTCCAACTATTGGATCGAAAATTGGGAATCCAAATTCATCCGTAATAACTGATGTTCCCGATTCCTTTGGCCTTTCTTATTGTTCTTCCTCTCCACCTCTAGGTCCTCTTTCTTCTTCTCGGTTAGGAAATATTCCAAACATGTTTTCTTCTATGAGATGTATAAATTCCTCCGATGAAACAGAGAATTCTGGTTCCTCAATAGGGTTTTTTGGAAATACATATTCAGGCTGACCATTGATTAGTTCTTCCTCTAGAGGTTTGGATAGAAGTATGATAGTTTGTTGTGAGGTTGATGGAGATTTTTCTGATTTAGAACTATCTTCTCCAACTTTTTCTTTACCACTTGTTTATGTAGTCACGATCCTTTTTGATCATCCACCTCTTGTAGTTCTACCTATAGATGGGATATTTGATGGTGTGGCTCTTACAATACCATGTAATGGCGTGGGTGAATTTGTGTTTGGTGTACTCCTACTGCTAGTAAATATACCTCTATTATCTTTACGTCTATTCATGCATTCTACATAACATGATTTAAATGGTTAAATATAGACTCATTATAGCTCTACTTATAGTGAAAGGACATGTTCTTACCTCTCGTCTTCTCGTCTCTCTTCCCATGCATTCATTGCTATATGCATTTAAAAAATGAAAAAGAAAAACTAAATTCCTTTTCTCACTTCCCCGACAATGGCGCCAAAAATGTCAGTTAGTTAAATTAGTGAACTCTGATACATTAATTCATCAACTTGGGGATCATAAAATGATGAAGTGCATGATATATATATGTGTGTGTGTGTGTGTGTGTGTGTGTGTGTGTGTGTGTGTGTGTGTGTGTGTTAGCCTCTATTCCATCTAACTAATTACTAATGCATAAGGAGAATTTTTTGTTGTTTTAGCTGCAGAAATAAAGTTTTTGTTCAACTACAGAAAGAACAAAGTAATTGCTAATGATGAAGAAACATATCAATAAAGACACATGAATAATTCTAGAAACTTAAAATCATCAATCTACTGGATTGTTAATTACAGTTTTTCAATCATTCAAGTCAATGAGAGTTCCTGCAGTTGAAATAACAATCATTTATTCAATTAATGTCTGCTGTGTTAGTTTTCCTCTGTGAACAGAAGTAAATGAATTTACATAAAAGAAATAACCAAAACTTTAAATCACACAAAATAATGAGCAATCAATACCGACAATAAATTAAATGAGCAACACACTCCTCCTCAGGGGGCCCTCTTGGCTCAAGGAACACTACTAGAAAATAACATATAAAACTGAACTCTGTAAACCCAAAATATGTAACTCATTTTTGTGAATAGTAACCATAACTTTGATATATTAATTTAAAACAACAATACAATTTTATAGTAGTATGATATTAAAAGATATTTGTCCCTCATGAAGGTCTAATAACCTGCATTTATACATGTACACAAGATCACTTAGATCCAATTCTCACATATCTCATAATTTATTTACAAATGAAATACACATGCATGTATGCTAAATTGGATCTAACAACTCATGGATATATGGAATATTATTTGGACATCCACATAATGGAGAAATACATGATAGGATGCATGAATTTATCTCATGCGATCTCATTATGTTGTGTGTTGATTTGATGAATATTCAACTCATGGAATTCCACCACTTTTACATGTGTTGACTACAGGTTTGACCTGTCTCATGTGCTGATATGGAGGATCCCTGAGATGAAATGATAGGTGGACGATATTTAGGGATTGATTTGGCATCTTCCACAAGTATGGGCTCAATCTCGAAGTGTTTGTGACCCTATACAACTGTGATTCTACTGCAGAAAATCATTTTGTGGCTACATAACTGTATTTGAGTTGCTCCAGAATTGGAGATTCTATATAGATTCATTAAAAATAATAACTAACTAAATAAAATTGCATAAGGAATAATATAAATGAGTGTAAAATGAACAATTTACCTCTAATATTCTTCAATACACAATATCTGTAGCTGAGCATGATATTTATGGAAAAAAGGGATAAAATAGGATATAAACTGGTTCACAGGTATAGGCTTTGGATGGAAGTTTAGGATACAAAAGTGATAAAACGAGTATATTTTACGGGCTCAACAATAATATTTAGAAAATATAAATAGAAAGTGGTAACTGATGGCTTGTCTCAAAAATATGGGGATGAAGACACTCTCTTTACTTTTCCATTACCTATACCTAATTGGATAGCAAAAGCCCGACAAAAATGGTTAGAAAATACCACAGTGGCTCAACTCAATAGAGACTTCAAGGGAATCCAATCCACCTCCGATATATACTTGGTAGTAGTATACCTTGAAATATAAAGGGCATATTATTTATGGTATTGAACTCAACTTTTAAACTACGAGTATTAGAGAAGCTTCACTCATTGCCTACAACTAGTCATTAAAGATTTCAAAAACATATGAAAGAGCCAAGTGTTATTTTTTTTGGGAGGGAATGAAATAGGACATTCATACTTTTGTAGTGAAGTGTGACTTTTTTCAAAAAAAACAAGGGTTATACAATAAAGACTCCTGGAACTTTATAAACACTACCAAAACTAGCCACTAGCTTGACTGATATCTCCATGGATTTTCTCACGAGTCTTTTGAAATATAACACCAATTAAGTCATCATGGTTGTGGTCAATCACCTATCCAAATGTGCCCATTTTTGTGCTCTATCACACCCCTTCATACCCTCCACTATTACTCAAGTGTTTTAGGATCAAATATTTAAGAAACATGGTATGCCCACCTCCATTGTATTAGATTGTGATTCCACATTCACCAAAAAATTCTAACATGAGATATTTAAACTACAGGGAACTCGGTTGAAAATGAGCATAACCTATCACCCCCAAAATGATGGGAAAACATAAGAGGTCAATGAATTTGAGATGTTTTTCTTTGATAGATAGCACTAATGGGTTAAGTGCCCCCCCCTTGTAGAATGGTGGTACAATACTACTTATCAAGACACTACAAAAATGTCTCCATATAAAGCTATCTATGGTAAGAAAACCCCTCTCAATTCCCTTACTATTCACTAAGAACCTCTAGGGTTCTTGAAGTGGATCACATGCTTAGCACTAAAGAGGCCATTTCCACACACTCAAGGACGATCTAGTTCTGGCTCAAAATTGAGTGAAGCAACAAGTTGGCCAGTGTCATTGTGAGTACTCCTTTGTTTAAGAGGATTAGGTGTTTCTTCATATTCAACCCTATAAGTTGACCTCTCTCATAAACAAAGGCCACTACAATTGAGCACCAAAGTTATATGGACCTTATCAGTTCCTCCTGTGCATTGGACATGTTGCTTACAAATTGGCTCTTCCCACCCACTTGAATATCCATCCAATATTTCATGTGTCTTATTTGAAGTCAATAATGGGGAAACATATACATTTTAAGCCTTTACAGTATGACAATGCACACACAGTTTTTTTATAAAATAGAGAGAAAACAATAACATTCAGACATAGTACTAAAACATTTAACCTGGAAACCTTTAACCAGAAAAACCAACAAATGTTTAGAGATGCACCTCTAACTCTCATTGTATTAAATTCATCATTTACAATAAACTATATTGATTATACAACATCCAAATCCATAATCCATCAACCCATATTAGATTTGTTAGCCAAAATTATAATACAATGGGATGAAAAACCATCGACCAAAAACTTCCCAAAAATGGACCAAAAACAACCCGATTGTTTTTTCGAGGGTGGAGCCCTCGAACCCCTGTACAAGGGGGGACTACCAAACCCACCTTGTAAATCCATTGGTAATGTACATCATGTGTGACTAATCATGCAAGGAATATAACACATACCCAACATTTTTTGTTTTTTTTTCATACATGTGGGCTGAGGATTACATGATCATTTATTTAGGGCAATAATGCCCATTACTCCTATACACCAAGATAACTTCTTTGAGCTTTCAAACTAGATTATATTCCTTATATAAAATTATAATACAATGGGATGAAAATCCATCGACCAAAAACTTCCCAAAAATGGACCAAAAACAACCCAATTGTTTTTCGAGGGTGGAGCCCTCGAACCTTGTACAAGGGGGGCCTACCAACCCCACCTTGTAAATCCACTGGTAATGTACATTGTGTGTGACTAATCATGCAAGGAATATAACACATACCCAACATTTTTTTTTCTTTTCATACATGGGGCTTAGGATTACATGATCAACTATTTAGGGAAACAATGGCCATTACTCCTATACACCAAGAGAACTTCTTGGAGCTTACATTTTTTTTCAATGAATCTGCAATATTATTCAAAGTTCCCACCTTCACCAACAACACCTTCTTGTATTCAACCATGTCTCTCACAAAGTGATACTGAACACCAATGCACTTTTTCTTAGAATTATAAGCAAAGTTCTTTGCCAAAAAGATTGTACTTTGAGTGTTACTATCTAACCTTACAACTTGTTGTACAAACCCAATACCTAAATGCAATCTCTTTAACCATACAACTTCCTTACTCACATGAGTGGCTACCATAGATTCAAATTCTATAGTTGAGAGTGAAACTACATTTTATCTCTTGATCATCCAATTTATTGATCCTCCAAATAGGTTAAACAAATAACCACTTATAGATCTTCTTCAACCCAAATCTCTAGCCCTGTCTACGTAAAAAAATCCATGTATGTCCAACACTTTATCTGCACTAGGTATTGGTAGAAAATTCCATAATATGTAGTGCCACACAAATGCTTGAAAACTCTGTTTACATTTGTCCAATGATCCTTGGTTTTGACATATACCTACTAAAACATCCCATTGAATGTGCAATATATAGTCTAGTACAGACTGTTGCATACATAAGGAACATGAGACATGTCCTCTTCCTCTTCCTGTGTCTTGTGACACTGATAAAATAAATTTACACCTACATGAATAGGGACCTTGATCGATTTACATTTTTGCATATTAAACCTCAACAATATTGTCTTAACATATTTCCTCTGATTCAACCATAGTTTCTTGTTTTCCCGATGTCTTTTAATTTCTATTCCCAAAACAAAACTTGTAGCACCAAGATATTTCATATCAAATTTAAAAGACAACCGATTTTTTATCTCCTTGATGATTTCCTTGTTGTTTCCAATCAACAACATATCACCAACATACAAAACCACATAAATAAAATGATCACCAACTAATTTGAAATACACATAGTGATAAACTTTTCTCCTTGTGAAACTAAGTCCCAAAATTTAAGTATCAAAATTTTGGTACCACATCCTTAGAGATTTATTTAACCCATACATGGAATTTTTTAGCTTGCAAACCAGATCTTTCTTACCCTTCATTGCAAAACCTTCTGGATGTTTCTTGTAGACTTATTCTTCGAGATCCCCATGTAGGAATGTTGTATTTACATACATTTGTTCTACTTCAATATCAAAAGCAACAAAAAGAGACAAAGTAAATCTAATAGAAGTCGATTTAGCAATATGAGAAAAAATGTCACCAAAATCAATTCCCTCTACCTGGGAATATCCCTTTTCTAGTAGAGGAGATTTATACTTCTCCACTTTACCTTATGCATTCAACTTCTTCTTAAACACCCATTTTATACCAATGGGATTTCTTCTAGCCTACAACTCAACTAGATACCAAGCCTCATTTTTATCTAAAGAAACCATTTCTTCAACCATGTCCTTCTTCTAGAGTTTACCATCCTCTGAATCCATTTCCTCCCTAACAATCCTTGGATCATCATTAGTAATAGATAAAGAAAAACTAGAGAAAAAATAAGGTGGAGTATACTTTTCTAGTTTCCTTCTTTCCCTAACCGTTCTCCTCAATACTAGAGTATTAGGTTTTTCTTCCTTTGATTCATGCTCTTCTGTTGAGTCAGATTCTTCACCCTCCAATTAAAACTCTATCGTCTTTCTTTCTTTTTCCTTTGGTAGGAATTCTTGTTTGGGAACATATTTAACCTTTCTAAAGACAACATCCCGACTGTAAACAATCTTCTTAGTTACTGGTTTCCAAAGTTTTTAGCCTTTCATACCATCTTTATGACCAATAAAGGTACACTTTTCAGATTTCTTATCAACTTACTCATATTTTTCTTTGGGACGTGTACATAAACATCACAACCAATAAATCTAAGATGTTCAAGAGATGGTTTTTTACTAGTCCATGCCTCATGCTGAGTTTTTTCCACCAACACTGATGAGGGTGATCTATTTACTAGATAACATGCAGTAGCCACTACCTCTTCCTACAATTCTTATCCTAACCTGACACCACTGAGCATGCTCCTTGACTTTTCCTTTAGCCTCCTATTCATCATTTTTTCAACCCCATTCTGTTGAGGTGCGTATGGAGTAGTGTTTTTACTTTCTACACCACACTTCAGAATCCCTCAAATTCATTCATATAACTCTCCACCATTATATATCCTAAATACCTTTATTTTCTTCTCTGCTTGATATTGAGCCTTAAACTCTTTAAATTTACCAAAGACCTCAGATTTATTTCGGAGAAAATGAATCCATGCATTCCTAAAAAAATCATCAATGAATAAAACATAGTACACATATTTATCTAGTGATGGAATAGGAACAAGTCCAAACACACCAATGTGTACTAAATCTAATATTCCCTTTGCTATTCTAGCACCAAATGGGAATTCTTACCTTATTTTGTTTAACATATATGCAATGTTCACATAAATAAAAATCTAGTGTGCAATCAGACATATCTTCAACCATACCTTTGTTGTGTAGTGCTTGAGGGCCCTTCTCTCCACTATGTCCCAAAAATTGATACCAAAATGGTCTTCTTCATTTCCACCCTCAAGAGCAAGAGAACTATTACACCCATTACTGATAGTGCTTCCCTACAACTTATACAGATCTCCATTCCAAACTCCCCTAATCAACACCATTTCTCCTCGAACGATTTTGCAAGTTTCCCTTTCAAACACTATGTGTACCCCTGCATCACTCATCTTACTTATAGGTATCAAGTTTATAGCCAATTCTGTAATGTGTGAAACCCAATGGAATGTTCTAATCCTTCCATCCTTGAGAAAAAACTTGACTATTCTTCATCCTGTGATTTTTGTTGTCAAGTCATCCCCTAGGAAAACATCACGTACATTATACTTTTCATATTCACAAAACCATTCCCTACAGGGAGTCATATGAAAAGAAGCACCTAAATCAATAAGCCATACATCATGATCTACATGTGTGCTTTAAGAAGCCAAGTACACATCCCATCCTTCCTCTTAGGGGGTCTTCCTTTATATCGAAGGAACATCGTCAGATCCCTTCCCTCTCTCAACACTTTTATATCTATAATCCTCCTTGTAATTCCCAATTCTCAAAGACAAAACCAAATTGTGCTCTTTCCCTTCCTATCCAACTTCATCCAGTATTTTTTCAACATACCCATAGGTGTAGTACCAAGATCCACAATGACCCACTATTCTTTGTCTACCGAAAGATCCTCCATATTTAGCTTACAAAGCTCAAATATTTTCCCATTAAATTTCTTGATATTTATTTTAGAACTGCTTGCCATTGTCTTTAACCACAAGAATCACCACTACAAAGATCCCACTAAAACTAGGATTATCTGAGACCCAAGATAAACAGATCCTTAGAAATAAAGGCACCCCCCTAAAGCCAATAGCTACACTAATACCAAATGTACATTTTAATCCTTCACAATATAACAATGGACACATATATTTTTTATAAAACAAAAAGAAAACAGTATCATTCACACATAGTACTTAGAAATCTACCTTGGGAATCCTTAATCTGGAAAACCGACAATTTTTTAGAGCCACACCTCTAACTCTCATTGTATTAAATTCACCATTTAAAATACAATATATATGATTATGCAACATCCAAAGTCCTAATATTTCAACCTAGATTTATTCCTTACCCAGAATTATAATATAATGCGCCAAAACACCATTGGCCAAAAATGACCCAAAAACGAACCAAAGTCCAAATTAGCATTCATGAAATGGATGAAGAAGTATCCATTTGGCTCCAACCAGATGTAGTTATAGCCACTAGAAAATTAAAACTATAAGATCACATGGTCAAGGAAGTTCTAATCTAATGGAAATTTACGCAACAAGAAGATGCCACTTGGGAAACAACCTTAATCCTACAACAATTTCCACACCTCTGGCCTTTAGGACAATGTTTCTCTTGAAGAGAAGGGGGGGTGTTAGGGTCTTACCCCAATATTCCTACTTTGGGGACACTCAGGATTTAGTTAATCATTGTACAAGGCCATCATCTTCAAATAAGGCCCATTAGATGGTTAGAGGATAGTTACCTAATGTAGAAGGGGCATCGATATTAAATAAGGCCCTCTAGTTGGTTGGTACTCGGTGTAATGGGACCATAAGTAGTTACTGTTTTTTCTAAAAGAATCTATATATAGATCTAGAAGGATATGAAATTGTTTCTAAGTGTTGTTATTGTAACTGGAACTCTACTCATACGAGGTTTCCCCCTCAAAGAAGCCTGTGAACATTATTCATTCTTTTGGAGATATTCAATACAAGGGTTATAACTCTGCATGTTTCATCTTATTCGCTCTTGTATTTTGTTGTCTACATTTGAATTCTCTGAATTTGTTAATGTTTTTCTAATATTTTTGGTGTAGGTTTTAAACCTTTATAGTATAGCAATGCACAAACAATTTTTTTATAAAGCATAAAAAATAATAGCAATCACACATAGTACTCATAAATTTACCTTGAAAACCCTTAACTGGGAAAACTAACAAATGTTTAGATCCACACCTTTAACTCTCATTACATTAAATTTATCATTACAATACAATATATATATGACCTCGTGTAACACACCCACGATGGGGCATAAAATTTTTTGTCCCTCTTAAGAAAACAATACCCTCATTCAGGGTCCTTAAACCATTCTAGTCTTTTGGAGCTTTCCAGCCACGATATCCATGTTCCGAAACGAGCTCAGAGTAGGTAGGTATCCACTCCCAAAAAAATTGGGTTCTTTCATTCCCCCTATGTTTCATATGACCATAACTATGTCCAGACGCCAAGACAACCGGCACCAAGAATTACCACCATGCGAAATTCTTCGAAGTTCATGATCCGACACCGCGTGTTCTCAGGGAATTCGATGAACCTGATTTACTTTGGGACTTCGACATTCAGGAGTTTCCAACGTTCCTACACATTTTCCCTTTGAAGTACTTTGTACCTAGAATTCCAGATCAAATGCCATGCATCCATCTAAATCAATGGCTTGGGTCCACTTAGGGGCTTCGACGTTTGGGAGTCCCAGATGCTTACATCAGATTTTCTCCTGGAGTGATTTCACCCGAAGTCAATATTCAATCGATGCACGTCTCTTTCAAATCGACGATCACAATTTACTTAAGGAGTTCTCAACTCTCATGATCCCACCTTCCTCCGAAGTGGCTATCTTCCAAATTGGAATATCTGTTGACACCTATCCTTAGTTGAAGGATGACCCAGATGAGCTCTAGATCTCCGACCTTTGGGAGTCCTTGTTCAACACATTCCCTTTTCCTGGAGTGACTTTCCTTCGAAGTGAAGGATCTGATGACACCTGTCCCTTTAGCTTGGATGGCTCAGATCTCCTTTGAGTCTTCAGGCTTCGGGAGTGTCAACCTCCCCACACTCGCTTTCTTCCTGAGTGTTTACACCCAAATTCGACAATCTGTCGACGCGTGTCCTTTATCCCAGATCGACGACACCAAAGGACCCCATTACTCCATGAATTTTCCAAAGGGACTCATGACTATCCACCTAACAACTTTTCTAGGTCCGACGGTCATGATTTGGCCAATACCGATGTGTTCATTGATCGACAATTCACATTGATTGTGGGGCCCTAATGTGTACACTCTTTACAAGAGAGCTCAACCTCAAAAATTTGGAAAGTACTTTCCCAACTTGGTATATTCTTGGTAGTTGATCTTCCAACTTGACGATATCAATGACGTTGGTGAATTGCGACCCGCGAACCAGCACGTCCACTAATTTCACTTTCACACTCCGAAATGACTCCCAACCATCGATTTAATTGAACGAATGGTGTTTACTTCATTAACTCCAGTGGTATTTGAGTTGATCTGACAACCATGATGGCTTCTCCTCCTGATAAACGACTTGCAATCATCTCCGCTATCAGGTTCTTAAGTCATCTATGACTCTTGTTACTTCGGTAGTTCGGGTAACTTTGACTATCGTGAAATTTGACATCTCAGAGATTTGATCTCCCGAAGTTATGAAACCTTCATGAGCTAACTCCTTTTAGCACAGGGTTCTTAGACTCAGGTCACATGGACCTCTAGATGAATCTTGGGCTATGGACTTTACTCTTAACCAGGTTTTTGGTTAAGGAATTGGGCACAAGTTCAAAGTCTCTTAGACTACTGATAGTAGTGCCAAGAGGCTTGCTTATACTCTAGAACTGTGATGTAATTTCCTGGGGAAATGTCTTTGAGGAATTAAATTGGAGAATATGGAAAATCAGGAAAAAACATATGTTCTCAAGGGAAGAAACGCATATGCATAACTTAATCGTTTCAATACAAAAACTATTTATAGACAAATAAATACACCCATGCATCCATTATTTCCAATTCAAAGAACAAGGCATTAAACCACTTATCATAACCATAAGGCATGATGCGACTGCTAAAAGGGGTGCTCATTTCCACCCAACCATAGGCTCAGTCACTCCTAATGGATTTACCACTGGCCACCCCCGCGATTAGACCACGATGCTTTGAGATTCAATCTCTCTCTTCCAGATCAATGAAAGTTAGGGAAAAAAGTTACTCTCCTTCTCCCAGTATAGAAATAGATAGGGATGAAGGTTACTCTCCTTCTCCCGGCTCAGTCTCTATTTTCTATGATCATAAATCACTTTCCTCTTTCCGTCCTTCCTCATACTAGATATTTTCGGCTCTAATCTCTGCACTCTTCGCAGGTCTCCTCTGCCCACCACGCTTCCTTTCTTTCCTTCCTCAACAATATTATGTGCGATTCGAATTCCTAGTCCATGGTCAGGTCTGGAAGCCTTACAAATGGGCGGTCTTCCCCATCCCCTCATTAACTCTTGAGGAGGTCTTCCTATCTACCAGCATGACTGTAATTCATTTCTGGGTCAGAGGGTTGTTCTGATCCTGAGCAATTAAATCCAACAAAGCACTGGTTCGATGGAGGTTAACGAAACCATTCTTGGTCCCCTCCACCACCTTTTCATAACATTCATGGTTTCTCTTAGCACATCCCCTTTCCATTCGTCATACAACACATATCCATTTTCTATTAAAATAACATAATTTACATTCATCGACCTTTTATACAAAGGTCCATCAAATCAAACATTCACACATTTGAGTTTGCCATAGTTCCTTGTCCAATATAGTTATGTTTACAAAATGGGGGAAATAGGGTGTTACAATTCCCTCCCCCTTAAAGGAACATCGTCCTTGATGTTCTATCTGTCAACCGGATATGTATATGCAAGAGTAAACGAAATCAGATATGCTTGTCTCATGGCATCCTCCATTTCCCATGTAGCCTCATCTGGGCCAAAGTATTTCCATTTCACCTTGACCTGTGAAATGGTTCACTTCCTAAGTGAGGTTTCCTTCCTGTCTAGTATGCATTGAGGTTCTGGCAGGAATTCCCCATCTAGCTCCACCCGGATCATAGACCAGTCAATTATATGATTAGAATCATGTACATATTTCTCAATAATGAAACATGGAAAACATTATGTTCCTTTACTGAGGGAGGAAGTGATAACCTATAAGATACGGGTCCCACTCTATCTAATACTTCAAAGGGTCCACAATATCAAGGTGCTAGCTTGGCACAAGCTCCCATTCTCATGGAACTTTTCCTGGGTCTAATTCTAAGATAAACATGGTCTCTTGTCTTGAACTCTCTGGGAGTTCTCTTTCTGTCGACGTAACTTTTTTGTCTATCCTAAGAAACATTTAGATTTTTCTTTATCTGAATCACTTGTTGTTCCATTTCTTTTAGAATATAGGGTCAGATTGTAATTCTATCCACTGTATTATTCCAGCTGATTGGAATCTTTCACTCTCTACCATAGAGGGCTTCAAAAGGGCTCATCTTCAAGGATTATTGATAACTGTTGTTGTAGGAAAACTCTACCAATGATAGGTAGTCTTTCCACTTCTTAGGCTGATGCATTACATGCATTATTAGCATGTCTTCTAGTATTTGGTTTACTCTTTCTGTATATCCATCAGTTTGAGGGTGATAGGTTGTGCTGAACAACAATTTAGTCTCAAAACCATCCATTAAGGATTTAAAAAAGTTTGAAGTAAATTTGTTGTCTCTATTAGATACAATTTCTCTAGGCATGCCATGCAGTCTGAATATCTCCTTCATTAAGATGTTGGCAATATCTATTTCCTTGCAAGTTGACTTGATAGGAATGAAGTGAGTAGACTTACTCAGTTTGTCCACCACGACCATGATGGCATTATTTTTCTTGGTCGATTTTGGTAATCCGGTGATGAAATCCATGGATATGGTTTACCATTTCCATTCTGGGATGGGTATGGGTTGTAACAACCCTGCTGGGTGCCGATGTTCTTCCTTAAATTGTTGGAATTCTAGGAACTTGGCTAGATAGTCAACTATGTCTTTCTTCAACCTAGGCCAATAGAATTGTTTCCTAGTGGCTGTGATCACTTTCTGATATCTTGGGTGACCAATATATGGTCTCTTGTGTATCTCATCCATTATGAACCTCTTCAAGTCATAACAGTTTGGAATATACAATTTGTTTCTGTAGGTCAACAAGCCTTCCTCGAGCATCTAGTAGCCTTCACACTTTAGCCTTGTAGGCTCTTACCTTAGGTATGAGGTCATGGTTTTGAAGAATGCATCTATTTCTTGTGCATTCCCGATTCTTTCCATGACATATGTTTCAAAGGTGCTTACCGATGCCAGGTGAATCATCTTTATACTTCTGCTAAGGGCATTGACCACCCTATTTTCCTTTCCTTTGATGTGTTTGATTTCAAAATCAAACTCACTAAGGAGAGACATCCACCTAGCTTGTCTAGAATTGAGTTTTGGTTGATCAAATAGGTGCTTCAAACCACAATGGTTTGTCATAAGAACAAACCTCCTACCCAGGAGGTAATGGCTCCACTTTTTTAAAGCATGCACTATGGAAACCAACTCTAGGTCACGGGTCACATAATTGATTTCATGCTCATTCAATTTCCTAGACGTGTAGCAAATTACATGTCCCTCTTGCATAAGGACTTCTTCGAGTCCTTCCTTGCATGCATCTGTACACACGAGGTAATCATTATTAGGGTATGCAATTTTCAACACGAGTGAATGGATCAGGAGGTATTTCAGTTCCTGAAATATTTCTTCACATTTTGATGTCCAAGTGAATTTAATCTTGTTTTTCTGAAGGGCAGTGATTGGAAAACCAATCTTGGAAAACCCTTTTATGAACCTTCTATAATATCCTACCAAGCCCATGAAGGATCTGATATCAGATACATCCTTTGGGGTAGGAAATTCCATAATCGATTTGATCTTGTCAGGGTCTACTACCACCTCTTCTTTAGAAATTACATGGCCTAAGTAGTGGACTTGCTTCTAGAAAAATTCACATTTTCTAAACTTGGCGTAGAGATGATGCTCTCTTAGTACTTGAAATACGAGTCTAAGATGTTCTTCATGCTCATCTCTGTTCTTGGAGTAAATTAGGATATCATCAATGAAAACCACTACAAATTTGTCCAAAAATTTGCTGAGTACATTATTCATCAAGCACATAAAAGTGGTGGGGGCATTCGTTAACCCAAATCACACCACCACAAATTCATGGTGGCCATACCTTGTCCTGAAGGTGGTTTTGTGGATGTATTCATCCTTAATTCAGACTTTATGGTATCCATACCTTAGGTCAATATTCGAGAATATGGAAGCACCTCCCAATTGGTCGAACAAGTGATCGATTCTTTGTAAGGGGTACTTGTTCTTTATGGTTGTCTATAATATATGCACAGTTGGAGTGTGCCATATTTCTTTTTCACAAATAAGATGGGTTCTCCCCATGGAGATACACTGGGTCGGATGTAGCCTTTGTCCATCATTTCCTTTAGCTATAGCTTGAGATCAACCAGTTCTAGCGTACTCATCCTATAGGGCATTATAGATGCTGGCATTGTTCCTGGTGGAATTTCTATCGATAAGTCAATGTCTCTTCTCGAAGGTAGACCTGGTACATCTTCTCGAAACATGTCTTTATATTCTCTTAATATGGGGTAGTCCTCTAGGTTTGGTTTGTCATCATCAACAGATTCCAACACTTGTATTGCATATAAAGGACACCCCTTTCTGCAATACTTTTTCATTTGAAGGGATGATATTTGTCTCATTGAGACAAGATTCTGAATCCCTTGGAGGGTTATCTTTCTCCCTTCTTCATTTACACATTCTAAAGTTTTATGGTAACAATCCAACTTAGTTTTATAATAAGCTAACCAGTCCATACCAATCAACAAGTCATAAGATCCCAGGGAAAGTATGTTAAGGGTCGCTCGGGTGGGAAATCCATCCATGATGAATTGGCAAGTTGGTATGGCCTCTGCTACTTTTCTTTTGGTCCCAGTGGCTAGTTGTACCAACCACGCCTTAACATGTCTAACTGGTTGCAATTTACACTTATCAACAGTCTGAGGGGCCTTACAACTAAAATTAGAACCAAGGTCAATTAAAATAGAAAATAGATGGTTGGTGATCATACTTTCCATCTCCACCACTGAAGCTTGGTGGTCGTCTTGATTATTGTCCAAGGTTGCATAAATTCGTGGCATGCTCCTAGCCACATCATTAATGGTGGTAGCTTCTTGGATATTGTAGACTCTCTTAATGTTCTGTTGTATGTGTGGAAAATCCCTCAACCGATGTTCTTCTCCACAACCCAAACATTTTAAGGGTTCTTTCTTTGAGTTATCAGTCTTTCTTGAGACTGCCTCAAAAGCTTTATTTCCACTCCAAGAGGGGAATTTTTTCTGATACACACTTCTAGTAGGAAGGTTCGTCCTAGAACCCTTCCCATAATTCTTCAATCTTGAGGATTTAAACCCCTTCTTCTTGAATCCCGAACTACTCTTCTTCCTCCAGTCCTCGTGAGGTCCTGTCTTATTCCCGAACTGTTCATAACAATACCTTGCCTTCTAGATGGTCTCTTCTAAGGTATTTGGTTCGTCAAACTCAATCCTATCCCGGTAGGTCTAATGTAACCCACTAATAAATCACTACACTTTTACCTTTTCATCCTTTATGTAGGGTACATACCCTAGTAGCTCAAGGAATTTAATGACATATTCATCTATGGTGAGCGGTCCCAGCCTGAGTTCATAGAACTCCTTAGTCTTCCCATCCATTTATTTCTCTGAGATATACTTCTTCATGAAGCATTTCTCGAATTGTTTTCATGACAAGTCCTTCTCATGGACTCCTTTCACATTCCTATGGTCTTCCCACCAAATTGAATCCTTTCCATTCAGGTTGAAGATGGCTATTCGAGCCTTCAAGTTTTTAGAGTAGTCATGGACTTTGAAGTATTTCTTTAAACCAAACAACCATGCTTTAGCCTCTTCCCCTGTCTTAACCTCTCCATCAAAAGAGGGTGGTTTGGCTTTCTTGAATTCTTCAGGATCATGACTTTTGGAATTATTTCGCTTCTTTCCTTTCCTTTGAGAATGTGAGCTACTTTTTCTACTAGAAGATCCCTTGGAGTTGCTAGCTTCCATTCCAGAGGACTCTCCCGATGAGTTTCCCTTGCCTCCAGGTTGGGCCTTATTCGAGGTACTTCTCCTAGTGTGGTCACTTATGGGGCCATGTTTTCAGATCTCGGGTGGACTTTGAATTCTCTTTACATGTCGTCAGTCCACATGGTTGGTTGGGAGTTCATGTTGTAGCTTCCTCTGTATGTAGGATAAACTCTGTAACAAGACTGCATTAATTTATGTTTGTTTTTCTTGCTCCTTTATCAATCTCTCGTTGTCTACCTTGCAACTCTGTAATTCATCCCTGAGGCTCCTTACAGTTTCAACTAGATAAAAAGGGGTTTCCACCTCCCTCCTTTCGTCAGATTCTTCGTCTCTATTGTGGGATCCATATCCCATTTGATAGCATGTCACCATCCTTTATAATTGAAGTTTTTTCCCATGATTTACTAACTGCTCGAGTGCTGAAAAAATACTTATTGTTAGCCAACAATCTATTAGTTTATGAACAATACACAGTTCAAATTGATTAAATATACACACACAACAGAAAGTTTCATTATTTTCCTTAATAAAAGTTTAACCAGACTTTTTAAAAAGAGGTAAGATAGGGTGTCACTCTTAAAATTACTCTAAATATGGTTTTTACGTGACTCGTCCATGAGCCCAAGCAGGTCAAGTGTTGTAACCTTTCTCTGATACCAATTTGTAACACACCCACAACGAGGCATAAAATTTTTCGTCCCTCTTAAGAAAACAATACCCTCATTCAAGGTCCCTAAACCATTCTGGTCTTCTAGAGCTTTCTAGCCACGATCTCCATGTTTTGAAACGAGCTCAGAGTAGGCAGGTATCCACTCCCAAAAACGTTGGGTTATTTCATTCCCCCTATGTTTCATATGACCGCAGATATGTCTAGACGCCAAGTCAACCGACGCCAAGACGACCACCATGTGAAATCCTTCGGAGTAGCAAACCTTCGAAGTTCACGATCCGACGCCATGTGTCCTTAGGGATTTCAATGACCCTGATTTACTTTGAGACTTCAACATTATGGAGTTTCAAACATTCCTACACCTTTTCCCTCCGAAGTAATATGTACTTGGAATTCCATATCAGGCGCCACGCGTTCATCGGAATCAACAAATCAGGTCCACTTTGAGGCTTCGATGTTCGGTAGTTGCAGACGCTTACATCACCTTTTCTCCTGGAGTGATTTCACCTGAAGTCAATGATCGATCGACGAGCATCTCTTTCAAATCGACGGTCATGATTTACCTCAGGATTTCTCAACTTTCGTGACCCCAACTTCCTCTGAAGTGGATATATTCTGAAATGGAAGATCTATTGACATCTGCCCTCAACTAACAGACGACCCATATGAGCTCCGACTCTCCAACCTTTGGGATTCCTTTTTCAACACATTCCCTTTTTCCTGGAGTGAATTTTCTTCGAAGTTCAAGATCTGATGACACCTGTCCCTTTGGATTGGATGTCTCAGATCTACTTCAGCTCTTCAGGCTTCGAGAGTGTCAACCTCCACACACTCGCTTTCTTCCAGAGTGTTTACACCCAAATTCGATGATCTATCGATGCGTGTCCTTTCTCTTAGAACGATGACACCGAAGGACCCCATTAATCCATGGATTTTCCAAAGGCACTCACAACTATCCACCTAGAAAATTTTCTAGGTCTGATGGTGATGATCCGACCAATACCGATGTGTTCACCGATCGATGATTCATAGTGATTGCGGGGCCCTAACGTGCACACTCTTTATCAGAGAGCTCAACCTCCACAATTTGGAAAGTACTCACCCAACTTGGTCTATTCTTGGTCGTTGATATTCCAACCCGATGAGATCAATGACCTTCTCACTCCGCAATGACTCCCAACCATCGATTTAATCGAACATGTGGTGTTGACTTCGTTAACTCTAGTGGTATTTGAGTCGATCTAACGACCGATATAGGTTCTCCTCCCGATAAATGGCTCAAAATCATCTATGCTGTCAGGTTCTTAAGTAATCAACAACTCTTGTTACTCCGATAGTTTGGGTAACTTTGAATATCGTGAAATTTGACATCTCAGAGCTTCGATCTCTCGAAGTTGAGAAACCTTCATGGAATAACTCCTTTTAGCGCAGGATTCTTAGACCCATGTCACATGGACCTTTAGATGACTCTTGGGCTATGAAATCTACTCTTAACTGGGTTTTTGGTTAAGGACTTGGGCACGTGTTCAAAGTCTCTTAGAATACTAGTCTGAGGAAACACCTCCTTAGCTTGCAGAACTTTAAGCTCTGAAATTGGGCAAGGTAAACTTGTGAGGTTACCAAAATGGTAGCACTGTCAAGAGGCTTTCTCCCACTCTAGAACTATGATGTAATTCCCTGGGGAAACTCCTTCGAGGAATTAAACTGGAGCATATGGAAAATCAAGTAGAAACATAAGTTCTCAAGGGAAGAAACACATACTCATAACTTAATCGTTTCAATACAGAAACCATTTATAGACAAATAAATACACACATACATCCATTATTTCCAATTCAAAGCACAAGGCATGAAAATGCTTATCAGAACCATAAGGCATGATGCGAATGATGAAAGGGGTGCTCGTTTCCACCCAACCATAGGCTCAGTCACTCCCAATGGCTTTACCACTAGCCACCCCGAGCTTAGACCATGATGATTTTAGATTCAATATCTCTCTTCCAGCTCAATGTAAGTTAGGGACAAAGGTTACTCTCCTTCTCCCAGTACATAAATAGTTAGGGACGAAGGTTACTCTCCTTCTTCTGACTCAACCTCTATTTTCTGCGATCAAAACTCACTTTCCTCTTTCCGTCGTTCCTCAGACCAGAGAGCTCGACTCTCATCTCTGCACTCTTCACAGGTCTCCTCTACCCACCACACTTCCTTTCTTGCCTTCCTCAACAAGATTGCGTGTGGCTCAAATTCCTAGTCTGTGGTTAGGTCTGGAAGCCTTACAGATGGGTGGTCTACCCCATCCCCTCATTAACTCTTGAGGAGGTCTTCCCACCTACCAGTCTGACTATAATTCATTTATGAGTCAGAGGGTTGTTCTGATCCTGAGCAATTAAATCCAACAAAGCGCTGGTTCGATTGAGGTTAACGAAACCATTCCTGGTCCCCTCCACCACCTTTTCATAACATTCATGGTTTCTCTTAGCACATCCCCTTTCTAGCTGTCATGCAACACGTATCCATTTTCTATTAAAATAACATAATTTACGTTCATCGACCTTTTATACAAAGGTCCATCAAATAAAAAATTCACACCTTTGAGTTTGCCATAGTTCCTTGGACAATATAGTTATATATACAAACTGGGGGAAACAGGGTGTTACACCTCGTAGCATCTAAAACCCTAACCCATTGACCCATATTAGATTCCTTGACCTGAATTACATTACAATGGGTTGAAAAACACAATAAATAGACAAAAAATAGACAAAAAACAACCCATTTTTTTTTTTCTCGGGGGATACGCCCCCAAACCCTTGAATAAGGGGGGATAGCCCCTCCTTTCCTTCATTCCAATGTATATCACATGGGCTAATAATGCAAAGAATATAACACATACCCAACAATTAATTAAGTACATTACATCTGCACTGTATGCACTTCTATGCTTATGTTGTTTAAGATGTGTTGATTGTGGCATCAATACTCTTTTTTGGTTTTAATGTCCTCATACACCTTACTAAATGTAGTTTCACTATTTATTTTTGAAATAAATGAATTTTTATCTTTTTTCTTAGAAAAGAAAATACCATAAAATGACTACTATAATAGCCTTTAACAATGAGGTTCTTATTTCTATATAGTCTCTCTCATAATTAAAATTCTTAAGAAAATTAGGTTTACAATAATCCTTTCAAAGAAACTTCTTGAATCAATCAACTACTTAGAACAAAGATTCTACCTTGAGTGTAAGATTATACACTTATATTATTTATACGTGTAATAAATGGAATTTGGGCATCATGTTTTTCAAGTAGAGTGTTGTAAAAGTTGATTCAAATCATATTTGTTTATTGGTTTCTAAAGTAGATTTTCAATGTCTATTTTTGTAATTTTAAAGATGTACTCAAACACTCATTATTTGGAGTTGGAGAACCACTTCTGTGATGCTTATATTTACTTAGTCCATACATTAAAATCCTTCAAGGATAAAAATGATATAATGTATCGATGTGAAACAGTATCGGGTAAAAAATCACTCAATTAAAAAACAATGATAGAATAAGAAAATACAAATGAAGTGGCATTAGAATGCACATATATGTAGAGAAAAATGAGAATGAATGGAGGATGAGTAGTTCATGGATCACTCAAATGATCAATTGGATGAGATGGGAGACAATGCCATCGTCTTCTCACAAGATGATTTCATTGGTAATGAGAGTCCTATGGAATCATGAAATTCATCGACCCATATACATTCAAAAGTAGCACTACAAAACCCTCGATACCCTTGTTGTTTGGAAGTTTTCAACACCAATAAAGAGGATTTTTAGTAGCCTAGGGCTGAATCTCTACAAGGTTACCCTTTGGGAAGAGGTCTGAGACACCGAGGTATGATTAAAGGCCTTAGAGAATATTTGATAGAAAATAACATTAGGGGAAAAGGTATTTTGTGTTCGACAACACAGGTATTCCAACAGAGGACGAACACTTTCAATAACCACTCACACAACGAGATCAAATATTAATGCACTGATGTTTTTATGTGGTAAAACCTGTGGGGAAACATCCATGACCCCAACCAATGTGGCCACTTGGAGCAATTATTAATGCAAAATAAATTATTACAAAGTGATTTATGAGAGATTTTATCATAATCAATCATCGGTAAAATACCCTCCATTCTCTTTAAATAGAGATCATAGACCAATAGGGTTTTAAGCCACAAATCAATGTAGTCATTAAGATCGAGGAGAATATGAGCCATAAGATAACTCTACGTTGGGAACAAATCACAACTATTGTATTACCTAAATACAAATTCATAATAAAGAAACACACTTTTACCCAATGCCACATTAAACCAAGTTGATCTTAACTAACTCCTAAGTGTCTAAATATCCTAACATCCCCCCTTAAGAACACCTTGGGATATGATTGAAGGATTTACAAAGGTGACACAATAGGAAAAAGAAGGAGGAATTAGAGCCTATCCCTCCTTAATGACAACTTCCTTAAATCCTAACGTAAATTGAAGTTTGGAAACAATTGCTTCTGTAAGAGACTTGGTGAAAATGTCTACAACTTGATCTTTTGTAGGGTAAAAGAGAACTTCAATAACTCGATCATGGATGGGATTTCTGATGAAGTGCATGTGTATCTCGATGTGTTTGATCCACTAATGTTGAAATGGATATTTGGTGAGCTTGATGGCACTCTAATTTTTGTAACAAAGGGTGGTCAGATGCTACTATTGGAAGCAAAAATATGAAAGGATTTTCCTAAGACAAAAGGATTCTTGACTTGCATTAACCACTTCTTGGTACTCTGCTTCTATTGAAGAAAGATAAATAACTTGTTGTTTCTTACAGACCCAAGTGATAGGTCTTAAACCAAGGTTGAAAACATAACCTGCAGTAGAATTTTGATCATGAGGGTCACTAGTCTAATCTAAGTTATTGAAACCAACCAATAAAGGAGTCCCCCGTGAAATGTAATGTATCCCGAACTGAATTGTACCCTGGACATACTGAATTATTCTTTTAGTTTCTTTCTAATGGATTTCATGGAGTGTTTTCATATACTAGGCAACAAGACCATCAAAAAAGGAAATATAAGGATGAGTATGAGTCAAATATAAGAGGCTACCAACTAACTGACGGTACAAAGTGGCATAAACTTTGAGAGAAGTACAAGTGGCAACAATTTTGAATCCAGAATGGAAGGGAGAAGGGTCTGGTTTAGAATCATGCATGTGAAAGTGGTGAAGAAGGTCATAAGAATACTTAGATTGGGATATAAAAATTCCTTCCTTGGTTTGAAAAACATAGAGGCCAAGGAAATAATGCAAATAGCCTAAGTTTGTCATTTCAAATTTCTTTTTAAGGATGGATTTCACATGGGTCAAAAGTTTTGGGTCACTACCAGTGAGGATAAGGCCATCAACATAAAGACTAAGGATTATGATATGGATTACTAATTTCTTGGTATAGACATTAGGGTCAAAATGAAATCTAGAAAATGCGACATCAAGAAGAAAATTGTTGATTTTGGAAGACCAAGCTTGAGGAGCTTTCTTAAGACCATACACATATTTCTTAAGGTGACAAACAAGGTTGGAGTCATTATGGACATATCAAATAGGTTGTTCCATGTCAATTTATTCTTGAAAATCCCCATGCAAGAAGGTAAATTTAACATCCATATGATGGACCTCCCATTTATGTGAGG
Source organism: Picea engelmannii (assembly GCA_009831015.1). NCBI lineage: Eukaryota > Viridiplantae > Streptophyta > Pinopsida > Pinales > Pinaceae > Picea > Picea engelmannii. The sequence goes on from ML777123.1 coordinate 892,285, forward strand.
CTGTAAGGAATAGAACAAGGCAGATGGAATTCATTTTGGATACAGGGGAAAATGTTTCATTATAGTAATTTCCTTCAACTTTAGAGAATCCTTTGGAAACTAACTGGACCTTGTGTATTTCAACACTTCCATTTGGTGCATACGTATTTCTGTACACCCATTTACATCTGACAAGTTTTCTTCCTTTCAAAAGAGGTACAAGATCCCAAGTATCATTTTCCATTAAAGAATGATACTCTTCATTCAATGTTGTATCGCAATATAGATGATATGAATCTTCTGCAAATATCTCTGGATCATGAGTCTCTGAAACTTGAGCCAAAAGAGAAGAGGCTCGCTGGAACTATGAATATGTTCGATGCTGATCTAAAGGGTTATCGACAAGATCACCAACAACTTCTTGAGTTGAATGGAACCATCTGGGAAGCTGTGGTGCTGGTGCAGGTCCATATTAAATGGACTCATTTAGAGGAATGTGAGCATGCAGAGGTGTATTTTCATCCTCAATATCATCATTTGAAGAAGAAGAAACTAGAATAGGATCATAAGATGTCACAAACATCGAAGATGGATCATAGGCCGAAGAAGTCACAAAATTTGAATTAGGCTCACAGGCCAAGAGATTTTAATCAAATTTAACATCTTTTCTAATAATAATTTCATTAGAATGAGGTTGAACAAGTCTATAACCTTTGACATCTTTAGAATAACCAAAAAAAATACACTTCTCACTTTTAGGCTGTAAAGCTTCCTCTTTCTCATTAGGAATGTGAGCCCATGCTACACTTCCAAATACACATAAGTAGTTTACATCTAGCTTAGTTTTATTCCATGCTTCCTCTGGTGTTATATTTTTTAGAGCCTTTGTGGGAGTGAAATTTACTATGTAATTTGCGCATTTAATGGCTTCCTCCCAATAATTAAGATTTAATCCCTTAGATTGGATCATACGATTAGCCATTTATTTTAATGTGTGATTCTTTCTCTTAGAAACACATTTTGTTGTGGTGTATATGGAACAATATGTTGAATTTGGATTCCCTATGCAGTGCAATAAATTTTAAAATTGTTGTTCACATATTCACCTCCATTATCTGTTCTTAACCTTCGAAGTTTATGTCTAGATTGTTTTTCTACAAGGGCATTGTAGGAAAAAAACTTGTAAAACACTTCACTCTTATGTTTTAAGAAGTAAACTCAAGTGCATATGGATAAGTCATCAATGAAAGTTAATAATTAATTGCACTCAAAACAATGAGAAGAAATTGGACCACACAAGTCACTATGAACAAGATGCAAAGGGATCGAGGCATGCCAATAGGTACATTTGTCAAAACTATCCCAATGATGTTTGCCAAGAACACAACTGACACAAACACAATCTCTGCAAGATACAAGAGGAAGACCACTCACCATATGTTGATTACATAGTTGATGCAATGAGCGATAGTTTAGAATACCAAATTTCTCATGTTAAAGTTTGCTCAAGTCATCTCTACGAACAACGAAAATTGATGGAAAAGATGATGAACCAAAGTTGTCAAAATTGTACAACCTGGTAATATCATCAACAATTTTATTTGCAAGGACATGCTTATGATCTTTTAAATCCTTAGTTACAACTTGGTGAGGTGAAAACTCTATGGTTTTACCTTCACCTGAATGTGTAATCTGATATACAAATATGGTTGCAGAAAAGACTTGGAACACATAATACATTATCGAAATGACCGTTATCTACCTAAACTATTCCAGAACCTACAATGCTAAGATATCTATCATCACCAATGAATATTCTCTTGGTGTTACATTCATTTAGAGAAAAAAATATGGATTTATCCTTAGCCATATGATAAGATGATACATAATCAAGAAGCCACTCATAATAAGAAGAAGTAGAAGTTGCATTGAAGGAGAAACCAGAACCAGAAAGTGCATGTACATGAGCAAAAGAGTTTGAAGAAGAATAATCAATACTAATGTTATGTTTCTTCATCGTTGCTTCCAAAGCTTCCATCTTCTTAAAAGATTTGGACTCCACTTGACCATGTTTCCCACAAATGTTGCAATGTCTATTGGTCTTCTTATTTTTAGATCTTGCTCCTTTGTAACCATTAGGAGTAGAAGTTGGCGGAGAGGGTTTGGGACCCTTATTTTGCTTGTTGTTGTGGTGAGGATGTTGCTTATTGGGTTTCTTGGATTTATCTTTCTGCTGGGACACTAAGGCTTTGTTGGATGTACTTGTAGTGACGATCAGTCCAAGTTGCACAAGCTTATCTTGTTCTTGAATTAAAACATCACAAAAGAAATCAAGAGAGAGTTCTTTATAATCACTCCCTAGAGATTCTCTAGTGGAATAAAGGGTAGATATAAAAACAAAATATGCACCACCAAGCTTAGAGAGAATAGCATTTATGCATCGATCTTACTTTAGATCTAGTTGGAACTCTATACAAAAAAGTCTAAGTGTTTTGAACTTAGATAAGTAATATTCAATGCAAGAAAAATCATTTGGAATTAAAGTCATTAACTGCTTTTCCAACTCGTGAGCTCGAATAATATTGTGTTTACCAAACACAACTTCAAGCTTTTACCAAGCTTTATATGGGCCCTCAATTCCTTGAAGGTGAAACCTTGAATCATGAGAGATGGACATGTTGATTAGTCCACATGCTTTGTCATTCCTATTAACCCATTTCATGATATACTTGTCATCATCAATGGGTTCTTGTTCTTTTCCCAAGGTAATCTGGTACAATTATTTAATTCTTAATACATCCTCTATATGGAATTCCCATGAGAAGTAGTTGGTACTGGTAAGCAAAAGATCATTGGGAGAATCCATATTAAATATACAACAAATATGGATTTAAAATCTAAAACTGATGGTTTGGATGGAATACTAAAGCTACTTATAGTGATTTACCTTTATAAATTAAGTGAAATACACTTTACAATGGATGCATGAACTTTTACAAAAAAGAGTAACAAAAAGACACTTGAACTCAAGACCTCTTACTTAATAAAGCGACTTTTAACGAAGTGAGCTAGTGTAAAACACATTATATTGTTAAAAACGAGGATTGGGGGTGTTGTTGTTGCAGAAGACAACCTTGGAGAGCATGCTCATTAAAAACTCTTTTCACACAAGAAAAAAATTTTCACTTCTCAACGACAAAAAGGTTAGATCTCGGTTAGGTCACACAAAAAATGCAAGTTTTCACTCTATTTCTGATTTACCAAGATCACACAGAGCACACGAAAAAGAGCATACGTAGACAATAAAACCCTTCTCGCTCTGTTTCTGAATTTTCGAGATCGCACAGAGCACAGGGAAAAGAACATATGTAGATCGAAAAAAGTATCATCCTAAAAATAAAAAACAGAAAACTAAAACAAAACCGAAATATTATCTCTGTAAAAAATTAAAAGGGCGTATTAAGCCTTTATACCTTTGTATCTGACTAAAATGGTTGTATCTTGGGAAAATGGAAACCTTTTTGTGAAATGAAAGGATTTTCTAACTGAAACGAGTGCTCCAGATGCAATGGATTATGGAATAGTCCTCTCAACTTGGAAATGTATGGAAATGGGAGAAACTAGAGATGCATCAACACAGATTCACGATATCGATCTACAATGGGAGTAGGTCTTCAAATGCACTCTAATAACATGTTCAACAACACATGTATTCCAACATAGGATGAACACCTTCAATAACCACTCACACAACTAGATAAAAGATCACCATATCGATGTTTTTACGTGGTATAACCTATTGATACTAAGAGGGGGAGTGAATCACTATCAATTGTAATTTATCACCTTTTAAAAATTTAACTTTTCAATCAAATAAATGCATCCCAGTATACAATAAACAATAGAATAACACATACGCAATGCACAAAAAATTAACGTGGAAATCCAAATGGAAGAAACCACATAATTATTTTCTTATATAATAACAAGATTACATTAATATGAAGCTGTAACTTCCAAGATTCTCCAACTCCAACTGGAAGGAGGCACCAATCCCCTGATTTACAAGAACCAACCTGAAGGAAGCTACAACTCCCTAGATTCTCCAATACTAACTGGAAGGAGGATCCAACCCCCTTTCCTCACCCCTTCCTTCTACCCTCAAATATGTATATAAAATAATAAACCTTTCACTGTCACTGTCACTATCACTATCATTAATACATCATTATCATCAAAATGGGTCCTCATAGAGATCCTAGGTCCACATGGGTTCACATATAAAACCCAACAACCACATAAAAACTTGTGCCAATCATGTGCCAAAATATCCAAAATTTGATCCTCACAAGATGGGTCGACATAGAGATCCTAGGTCCACATATAAACCCCAACAACCTCACGAAAACATCACAACTTCATGGCAGAGAATACAACAACATCACAACCTTACGACAAAATCACAAACTTATAACATACCTTAAGAATAATAAATACCTTAAGAGAATCCTTTATACTTCTCTTTCACACCATATGACACCCCAAACACGTTGCGTGCACCTCAGACTTGATCTCTTTCTTGGTTACACAAAAAATGCGAAATTATATCATGTATTTATAGTAATTATGTCCCCAAAAATTAGGCGAGCTGGCCTCAATTTTCTATTTCGGTTGTTGGATGGAAAAATTTATATCTCCGCATTCCTAGGGATTTTGAGGGACTTCCATATACCATTGGAAAGGTCTCGGAATAAGATTTCCAACCATGTAAATTTTTCTTCCATTTGAGTTATTTATGTAGCGTAACAATGCCCTCAAATATAGGGTATCCAAATTGACCACAAATAATACTTTCAAAAATATCCATCTTGCAATCTTGATCTTGGACATCTGTAGGCTTCTTCACTTGAATATAGGGGCTTCTTGACCACACCTCTAGGGATTCTTGTGGGATTCTTCAAAGCATCTTCCTGTGAGGGCTATGCTTAAAGCTACACTATAAGGGGACCACTTTGGAGACTCCTTCAAGTAAACCCATAGGATTCTTCATGCTGATCACCAATGACTGAATTTGACATCAATGAAAAAACCATTCAACAATCTCTCCCCTTTGTCATTTATGACAACACTCATACTCTCCCTATCATCATGCTCTTGATATTTCTCTCCCCCTTTGAAATCAATGGAAAAGGGTAACTCTTCTCTTTGGGGATGCTCCTACTTAACTCATGGCACTCAATAGTATTTCACATTCCTTTTCTATCTTCTTGTCCTTTCCTTCCTTGTTATAGTCCTTGGATGTCTTTTGTGTGACTTCAATCCTCTTTCTCTCCTCTTTGTCTAGGATGTATATGTTATTTTGTCTTCTTGTTGTTGTTGCAACCAATCTTCCTGAGTCTTCTTCTCTGATTTCACATCTTTGAGAATCAAACTTAATATTGTATCCATGATCACATATTTTACTGACACTAAGGAGATTATGCTTCAAATATTCAACCAATAAGACATTTTTTGCTTTTACATTTTCACTTCCAAGGCTCACTACACCTTTTCCAAGTATTTTGACAGAGGAGTCATTTCGAAATGCAACACTACCACTTTTTCCTTTCTTTAACCTGATGAATTTATTTTGGTCCCTAGTCATGTGTGATGAGAAACCATTGTCTATGTACCATTCGTCTTATATATTTTCAACAAGTAGTGCTAATTGACAATCTTCCTTGTTTGAATTTTCTTTCCTTTCCCATACTATATCTAGTTTTATGATAGACACATCTTCTTTCATATTTTTGCAATCTCGTGCTTTGTGACCAAGATTATTGCATTTGTAACATACAATGTTTTGATCCATCAATGGATCAAATGGATTGTAGTTTCTATTGACAAATCCATGAGAATTTCTAGATCATTATTATCGTTTGGGTATCCATAATCATTTATGTTTCTCATATAGTTGTGTCTTGCATTGATTTTACAGTTAATTGATTTTTGTCCAAAGTTTCTTCAAGCATAACAATGACCAACAAAAATACTCTCGTACCTGGTAGAAAAGGACCTTCTTGGTGTCTCACCCATTCTAAATTATGATCTTCAGTTCTAGCTGAAGGTGTCATGTTCTTTTTGTTCTTGAACTCCCTTTTGTTCACTGATTCCACTTCTTAAGGAATTTCCATAGTTTCTAAAATCTCCTTCATCTTCCCTGTTTATTTTATATGTGTTTGTTGTCTTTAAACTATTTTCATATCCAAAAATTTCTTATCGGTAGGTGATCTCTATTTGCTAACAATTTCATCTAACTTTTCAGTACTTCTTTCAAATTTCTTGTAGTAATTCAACTTTTCAATTGTCAACATTAGCTCTTTTCTTGTGTGATCCAATTTCACTTTTAATTTCTCATAATATTCAACCTTTTTGGCTTTATATAATTGTTCCTTCAAGTTATCAATTTCCTTTTCAAGCTCATGATTCTCTTCTTCACAATTTTTCATTTCATTTTTTAACTCTCTATTTTTGTTTCCGAACTTGATATTTTCTTCTTCAACATGCTTCAATTTTTCAAGATTTTCTTCATCTTCTTGTTCACTTTATGTGATGCCTTTTCTTCCCCAGAAAGATTCTATGTTTGTTTCTTCTGTCTCTGTATCAAACTCTTCTTCATAATTGATTTCATTTGTTTCATATTTTTTTTGGTCACCATTCTGAGTTTCTTGAGTTATGAAGAGAACTTCTCGTACTTCCCTTTCTTCTCCATCACTTTCGTCTGAAGAACTACCGTCATCTTTGGAGTAAAGACTCTTTTTCTTGTGGAAGATTTTCTTTTCTTCAAAAGGACATTTCTTAGCATAGTGTCCTATTCTACCACAATTGAAGCATTTAAAAGGAAACTTACCTTTGTATTTGCTGGTTCCCCTCTTGAGCCTCCTTACGAAATATGCTTCTTCTTCATTTGATTCATTGTCTAGTTTTTCTTCTACCCTGAGTTAATTGTTCCTTGTTTTCTTCATGCATTTAAAAGATACTTTTCTATTTGGCTATCCATTTTCTACATATGTTCTCATTTCATATGTTGTGAGGGTCCCATGTAGTTCATCCATTGTCATTTTGGTCAAATCCCTAGTATCTTCAATGCCCGAGACCTTGGCATCATATCTCAAAGGAAGTGATCTAAACACTTTATGTACAACCAAGGATTCTTTGACTTCTTTTCCTAATCCTCGAATGACATTGACAATTTCATCTACTCAGAGTAAATAGGTTGCAATATCTTCTTTTTCATTCATTTTCAGATTTTCAAATTGTGCTCTGTGTCGTTGAAGCTTAACCTGCTTGACTTTCAGATCACCTTCATAAATATTTTAAAATTTATCCCAAACCTATTTAGTTGTGCTGCAACCCATCACCTTTCTAGAAACAATTGGTGTCAATCCACTTATGATAACATGCGTAGCCTTTGAATTACAACTCATTAATTTCTTCTCATATGGATTGGTTTGAGTATTTTTTAGGACTTTATAGCCATTGACAACTGAGAGCCAGATATCCAATCCTAAAGCTATCAAGTAAGTTTACATTTTGTTTCTCTAGTATGCATAATTGTTTCCATCAAATGGTGGAATCCCATTTGGAATGCAGCCTTCCATTTTTTCTCACGATCTTCCTTCCATTGATTACACTGTTCTAAAGGTAACCCGCTCTGATCCCAATTATTGATACTAAGAGGGGGGTGAATCAATATCAATTATAATTTATCACCTTTTAAAATTTCAAATTTTCAATCAAATAAATGTACCCCTATATACATTAAGAACAAAAGAAAAAATATACAATGCACAACAAATTTATGTGGAAATCCAAATGGAAGAAACCACATAATTCTTTTCTTATATAATAACAGTATTACATTAATAGGAAGCTACAACTTCCAATATTCTACAGCTCCAGTTGGAAAGAGGCTCCAACCCCCTTTCCTTTCCCCTTCCTTCCACCCTCAAATGTGTATATAAAAGAATCAACATGTCACTGCCACTGTCTTTGTCACTATAATTGATACATCATCATCATCCAATTGTGTCCACATAGATATCCTAGGTCCACATGGGTCCACATATAAAACCCAACAACCACATAAAAATTTGTGCCAATCATGTGCCAAAATATCCAAAATACGAGCCTCACAAGATGGGTCCACATAGAGATCCTAGGTCCACACGGGTCCACATATAAACCCCAACAACCTCACAGAAACATCACAAATTCATGGTAGAGCATATGGAAACATTAGAACCTTACGACGAAATCACAAGCTTATAGCATACCTTGAGAATAAGAAAGACCTTAAGAGAATCCCTTAGACTTCTCTTGCACACCAAAAGACACCCCAAACACCTTTTGTGCACCTTAGACTTGATCTCTTGCTTGGTTACAAAAAAAATTCAAAATTCTATCCTGTATTTCTAGTAATTCTGTCCCCAAAAATTAGCTGAGTCAACCTCAATTTTTTGGCTAGGTTGTTGGATGAAAAAATTCATATATCTTCATTCCTAGAGAATTAGAGGGAATTACATATACCATTGGAAAGGTATAAGAATAATATTTCCAACCATGTAACTTTTGCTTCCATTTGAGTTATTTATGTAGGGTAAAATTTCCCTTAAATAAGGGTATCCAAATTGACCAAAAATAATACTTTCAACAATCTCCATCTTGTAATATTGATCTTGGACATCTGTAGGCTTCTTCACTTGCTTGTAGTGGCTTCTTGACCACACCTCTAGGGCTTCTTGTGGGTTCTTCAAAATGTCTTCCCATGAGGGATATGCTTAAATCTACACCATAAGGGGACCACTTTGGAGACTCCTTCAAGTAAACCCATAGGATTCTTCATGTTGATCACCAACGATTGACTTTGAAATCAATGAAAACACCATTCAACATAACCCCTCTAGGGAAACATCCATGTCCCCAACCAAGGTGGAAACTTGGAGCAATTTTTAAATGCAAAAGAAAATATTACAGATAGGTTTACAAGAGAGTTTATCACAATCGATCATTGATAAATATAGAGATCATGGACCAATCATGTGTTAAGCCATGGATCAATGTAGTTGTTAATATCAAGGAGAATATGAACTATCATATCACTCTATGTCAAGAACATATTGCGACTGCCAGATTACCTAACTACAAATGCATACTAATGCATACTAAAGAAACACACTTTTACCTAATGATATATTATACCAAGTTGATATTAACTAACTCCCAAGTGTCTAAATATCCTAACATTTTGGAATATACTAGTCAAGATGTGGTTAGTAAGAGTCAACCCTCATGCTAAGTTTTACATCCCAAGATATGTCAAAGAGTACACCAATATTCAAGTGGGGTGGATCAATGCTGAGTTTGAAAAATTCACTATGACAATATCTCCCTACTAACTCAAATAAATGCACTTCCTCCTTTAGCTTAAGATGGAGAACCTAGTAATGTTTTCAATGATTTTGATTCATATCCTTGGTACACTAATCCCTCTAGTTCAATATCTCAACAAATATTCAAAGGGACTTCAAGAATTAAACCTATGAAGGAATACTTTCCCAAGGCTTCAAACAACATCAAAGATCTTCCCTTGGAAAGATGATAGGACATAATATTCAAATGGATTCAAGGGGTAATGTAGAGATTAGGGAAAGGGTGTTCTACGGTGGTATCAATTCAAGAAATGTGTTAATATACATCCTAAAATGGTAAAAATGGTACTTGGTGAGGATGTACTAAATGACCATGTTTGGTAAGTTTTATGGCCACTAGATCCCTGAATGACCTTTCCAATTGTGGATGGATGAGGTTTGGTTTTATCTTACAGTTTCAATTCCAAAATTCTATGTTCTACCTAGAGATTGTATTGCCTTTATATTTTAAGGTTTCATATACCAATTGAATTCTCAATATCTCTAGGTGAACACCATTCTTACTTTAAAACCTTCGTCTCTGAGGTTTGATCTAGAAGGAAAAAATCAACTATCTAAATGATCTAGGTAAATCACCTAGCTCTCCCATCAGAGTTATGGAATGCCCTAACCCTTAAGGTCATAGATAATTCAATTGGTGGATTCATTTATTTCAATGAGATATCTAATTAAAGAATCCTTCACAAGATTTCCTAAGTATTCATTGAGGTTGATTTGGAAAAAGGGTTTCTAGATAAAATGGTCATACAAGTTGGAAAATGGAGTTATAATCAATCCATAGTCTATGTAAATATTCTTTTTATATGTTCATTTTTCCATGTGTATGGTCACTTAAAGTATTATTTTGTAGTTGGTAAGAATATTGATTGGGGGACTCCCAATTAGGCTTGTCACAATTCCTCTACCAAAATTAGAACTATTTTTCCACTATGTCAAGGTAATCCAACTGAAATCATGGTGGTTTGGAAGGCCAAACAAAATTACTTCTCGTCTATATTGGTGGATGATGAGTTTGAAATGAAGGGGATGATATAATAAAATATGTTGAAGGGGAACACCATATATGTTGATACCTTGATACCCATCAAAAACTCTTGCAATTGCATTGTTTATTATGCAACCTAGTTCCAAGGCACTTGAGAGGATGTGGGAGCTTTGATTTCTATTTTGGATAAGTCCTTTATACCTCCTATTGAAGCCTCTCTTTTTTCTTTTATGGATTTTTTTATCCCCGTACCTCCCTCAAACAAATTAAAGAACTATAAGGCCCAAGAAATAACCCTTAACCAAGCTTCCCTACTTCCCTCTACACATCTTTCAAATCCTCCAAATCCTCCCCCATTGTCTCATCCTTGTAGGTCAGTGAAATAGATAGGGGAACTTTGGAAGTTCCTTTGGACCCTAATCCCTAAGGCCTTAGGAATTAAAGGATCCTACTACTACAAGAAAAATGTTATCATCTAAAATCCTACAAATCCTCCTTGTTTGTTGGGGGCATAGAAGGTGGGATTAATTTTGACACTAGTCCTTCCCTTGACATGATCACTCCAGGTAGGAAATCCTTCTCGTCAATAACCTAACATAAGGCTGATAGTGATATTCTCAAAGGAAAATACAAAACCATCTTCGGGGACCTTAGAGTGGGATCAACCCCTTTTAAGGTAAAACCATGATTATTATGACCTTCAATATCCAAGGTTTGTGAGCACCTCTTAAAAAGCGTTCCCTAGACAGGTTGGTTATGGTTCATACTATTCATATTATTTTTATCCAACAAACTATGGTAGAGGGTAAAAAAGAAAAAGAAACTCTACCATATATACTAAAAGGAATGAATTTTCTCTCCTATGATGTCACAAGTAGGTTTTTTTTGGGCGAAGACATAACAACATGGAATCAATCTTTCCATCTTCTAAATTCATAAGTTATTGATTGAAGGATTCAAATAGATCTATTGTCTCATAAATTAGGGAAATATTACACAATTGTTAATTTGTATGGGCCATATATCAGTAGGAAATAACACTAGGAGAGATTATTTGGCCTTTAGTTTCAGTTAGGTGACAATATAATTCTCGGAGGAGACTTTAATTTTATTCTCAGGAATGAGGAGATATGGGGAGAGTTTAGTAGGATGGACTCTTTAGTTCCTCTCACTCTAAATTAGATGGAGCATCTACAATTATGTGACCCATATCCTGTTGATATGGATCCAACTTGAAGGAACTCGAGGTATGGATTGAGGTTGTTGCAAAACATTTGGATATATTTATAATCTAGAAGGAAATTTTTGAAAGAGAGGATAAACTAATAACAAGGATTGGTTATGGAAGCATCTCTTATCATGTTATAGTTTTCTTTCAAATAGAAAAAGATGTTAGGAAGCCTCCATAACCTTTTAAGTTCAACCCACACTAGTTACAATCTTATAAATTTTCTAATATTGTTAAGGAAGAATGGAGATTATTTGAACTTTCCCTTGAAGAATCTGCTATGCTGCAATTTAGTTCAAATTTACAAAGTGTAAATAAGCTACAATATCACGGGTTCAAAAAAAATTTAACGACTCCCAAAATGATATTCAAGAGGTAGAAACAAATATCTTTGATTTTTTTCGAGAATAATGGGCATGGCATTTTCTCTAAAGAGGAAAAGTCCATTTTAAAGGTCCGAGAAAAAAACAAGAATCTCCTAGCCTAGGAGGTAGCTAAGTGAAGGTAGAAGAGCCAAACAAATTGGTTGGAACATTTAGATGAGAACATCGAGTTTTTTCATAATTATGTTAAGGGAAAGAAGAATATAAATACAATATGAGGATAAATTAAGATAAATTATGGTATACTATCCCAACTAAGTTGCCTTCAAATACACCAAAATTTGAGGGTAATTCTAGAGAAGATCTGTCAAACCAAATCACGAATTTTCATATTTAGTTTTTATCAATCTCATTAATGGATGATAGTGTTCGTTTGAAAATATTTTAGAGAACTTTTATGAGGGCCATTTCTAAGTGGCATGTTGAGTTTCCTTGTGCATCTCATAATAACCTATCATAATTAGCCATGACATTATTAACACATCTATAATTACCCATTTGCTATGAGACTAGAATTGAACTATTAACAACATTACTACAAAATACCTCGACTCAATTCCTAATCACATTCATGAGTGGAGACAAATATGTTGATTGATCAAAGCTAAAATTCCAGATTGTTTATTAGCTAATTGGTTTGTAAAATGACCACAGAAGTAGATAGTTTCCATCACCAATATAATACAAAGCTGCTGTCATAGTGGAGTCACCAACCTTCCTTAGCCACATGGGTAATAATAAATTCTCATAGTATTTCCCAAATCTTGATGTAGATCCAAATGGACTGATCCAATCCAATGCTACCGTTAGATTTATCTTGAGCTTCAAATCTGAATACAAAAGATACAAACAAACCCTTTCTCCACATGTACATTCCAAGTAAATAGAACTCAAAGACAATTGACCTCAATTACTTTTCAAATGAATCAATTAACAACTAATTCATAGATCTAAATGTAATTCATAAATTAAATAAGAATGGAAAGGGGAAAGAAGATAGATCTATATTATTTTATGAATAGAATTTGTACACTAACCAAGCAAAAAATACTTGATCTAGTTGTTGTACATCCATCACCTGGTTATGTGATCTTCCTTCCTTAGCACATGTATAAAATATCTTCAATAATATATGGATCTTGTTCTTATAGTTTGAGAGATGGAATACTATAGATCCACAAATCACCCTCAAGAAAAGATCACTAAAAAAGAGTGAAGGAAACACTCTTCATAGGAAAACACCACATGATCCAAAGCTAGATCTATGGGAGCCTAGCCCAATTCCACCAACACAAGGATGTTATCTCACCAAATCCCTCAGCCTCATCAAGAACCTTTCCTCTATATTCTAAAAATGAGGCTCATACTAGTTTTCAAGAGAGATCATGGCTCTACAAATGTATGGTTCAAAATCTAGCTTGAGAATTCCACTTATATAGTTTTTAGGGCCACTTTTAGGAACATTTTTGTAAATACAGTTATTTTAAAGGTAAATTAGGCTAGAAAAGTGCTCCTTAATGGCATAACTAATGAGAATGGATCAACTCTACTCAAATAACTTGGAGAATAAATTTTTATTTTAATAGGATGACCTCTAATGTGTGAGGGCCAAAGAGAATTTGAGGGTAGAAATACATTATACAAGCCATAACAATATCATGATAAACTAAGGAGGAATATTCCAGACTCAAGGATCATGAGAGTACCTGCAAACAAAAATCAAAGTATCATATATCCATATTTCCCAAGGTGGGCATACCCATGCTCAGGGGAAAAATAAGCATGGCCACCAACCGAGTACAATGTAGACCCATGAAGTATAAAGAATGCAAAATTATGGGCATAAATTAATACACTATGGATCCATTTCAAATAGGCATCATAATCATAAGAAAATACACAGGGGATATACAACTTAGGACATACAAAGATAGAAAATGAATCATAGTAATGATAAAAAATTGCCCCTTATAACCAATGCATAAGATGGGACTAGATTTGTAGAATAAACTCAGGTTATGGAAACATATATAGATGCCAACACAACCTAATGTCTTCATCCAAGCCACCATATGTATGATTCTATACCATGTGAATAAACATACTGAAGTCAAACATGGGAGGAACCATTTTATCATTGGTCATTGAGGCATACCATTACCATACATGAAGTGACCCATCAATAATGATTATGGGTACCAAGGTATAAAGTACATTATAGACAATGAAAATAGATGTGTTGAGGTCAAACAGAGAGATTTCCTTTCCAGTCTGTGTTGGATCCCTGAAGGGAAGTGGGATGACTTGATTGATTATGTGGAAGAGAAGGGGACTCCCATTTTTTGGGTTATGCAGGCTAAAGGGGAAAGATAGTTGGTGGATTGGAATGGCTATGAGATCTTACAATTTGTGAGTTATGAGAAAATTGGGTTGTGTGAGAGGAAAATAACCAATCATAGGTGACTCCTTCCTGGTGTACTCATAGCCTTAGCTCGGGGGTGGCCTTTTTGTAGAAAGAGTACATGAAATAGAGAGCCTATGGTTGGGTGGAACATCCTTTGTTTATAGTCAATTGGTGTTTAACTTCCATAAAGATAAGTATTTATGGATTATTTATGATTATGTTGAATTTAATGATGTTTATGTTATTCATTGATTGTTGTTTTGTTTAGATGAATAAGTCTACATCTATAGAAATGAATGATTTATTGTTTTTTGCATCAATTTGATTGTCATGTTGCATGAATTGATTCATTAATAAAAAAACATAGAGGATTATGGTATCGTAGTAAGAGAAAGAAGTGGAAAATTTGTGTTTTCAAGTAGTACCGCATATCCTCCATAGTGGACAAATAGTATTAGGTATGCTACATCCAACATCGATGTTTTTACAATCCATTGTTAGGTAATATAATATTCAAGCCAATCTCATGTTAGATCAGTCACTTTGGTGGCAATCCTCTTCATCTAAGAAAACAACTTTAAGCTCCATAAAAAACTTATAAATCATTGCTTTATTCTCAAAGTTATAACTAATTTATTTCTTCTTGTTCTAGTTTTTGGTTCAACCAACAATGCAACAAACTTGTTACTATCATAAATACTCCTCTTTACCTATTCCACTGAGATCAAGGATTTCCCTTTATAGGAATGCATGACATATGATTTACCATACTTCACCATCCCACACTAATTCATTCACTCTCCCCTTATATAATAGATCCTTATCCCCAAAAAAGGTAATTTGTAATGTCCCCACTTTGGGACATCATTATATTACAGAATGTTATGATGACCAAAGTAGCTAGATGGAGGTTATAGCGAGTACATGTGCTATTGAAGGGTATTTTTGGGTCTGGCTTGCATCGCTCATATTATGTCACCATTATGATCCATTTCACACAGCTTGGCTTTGGTTCCATTGCATTCCGACAATTCCATGATTTTGAGTTATTTTGGGCTATAGGTTAATTAAATTCATCGAGGAGGTCATATTGGGAATAATACTTGGAGGAACCTCTTAGTGTAATAGCTCATTGGAATCGGAAGGAACAACACTATAGGCTAGGATGATGAGAAGTGAATTTCAGTGGCTAGGGAAGCCACAAGGAGAGATAAGGTATTTTTCATAGGTAAAATGGTTAATTAATTGATTAAAGTGATTTAATTAATTAATTAATAATTAAGTAAAGTAAAAGTGACTTTGGAGAGACAAGGTGAGTAGGAAGGATAAAAGAGAGACAAGGGACTCTATTATCTCATTCATGTTGTTTTATCATTTTGATATCTGGCTTCTTGCTAGTGAGCCCATGCCTTGGGGGTTTTGAGGGTTTTGACGTAACAAACCATAGAGATCAGCTAGATGGTGAAAGATACCACCCAACTTGGTCCAAGACTGGTCACAGAGGTGAAATATTCCTCCCTCACCATTCTACATATGATCTACTCAACTTTAGATGGGTTCTATGTCAACCACATGTTCAGAGAGATCTAGGGCACAACTTTAGGAGGGTTTTCAATAGGAGGGTGCACCACTTTGAGGAGAGGGGTTCGTTATTTGTAGGGCCTAGGGAACCCTTTCTATCCTTTCTCGGAGGAGGTTTCTCTACCATATTATTTATTGGAGCTCAACATAGGTTCAGAGAGAGGAGGGCACACCACAAATTGAGGATCTAGTCATTTGGTTGGTCATATATTCATCATTCAGCCCGAGACTTTACCAGAGGGTTTCCAGTGGGCCGATCTACATTTTGGCACCCTTCTCAGTGGATTTGGAAGATTATTCTTTGGAGGCTGAATTATTGGGGTCTCAGTCATTCAGGAGGGTGCAAGCCAAATAGAGGATTGTTTATATGGAGGATTATATCTTCACCGTTTGGTTTGAGACTTCACCAGTGGGTTAGACTTGGCCTGATATACACTTCCATCCATTTTCAGGGTGTTTGGAGGCCTCTACTAGCTAGGCTGAATTGTTGGGTGTACTAAGCTTTCCAACATGGCACAACTTATCCAATTTGGGGTTTATCACATCAGAGGGCAGGGATCTCCTCTTGTTATTAATCTATTGTAGTCATGTGGCCTTTGGAGGCTTGTATATTCTCTTCTTGATCTTGCTTAGGGATCATATTCATTTTGATATTAGCTCTTGGCTATATTGTACTAGATCTGCAGATCCATTGTATCAGGGTCTTCTTCTGTTATGAATAATATTAGATCTGAGGTATTTTTGGTTATTACAGGTGTTTTTGATCTTAAAACTTGTTGAGGTATGTTCCATTGCTACATTTATTTGATTATTTCTGCAAACACACATAAAAATCATCTGTATAAACCCTAGTTCAACCTAAAGGAGCAAATCAACAAAGTGTTTGATGAAATGGCACAACCAAAAAACAATTAAAAATTCATGGAAAACACAATGTTCTTGGCATCTTGGCTTGGGAACATTACAATGGTATTAGAGTGTTGATCCTCCCAGCCAGTGGGGATTAGAGCATGCATGCAAATCCATAAATCCTACTAGCCTGAGGGGTCTTCCATAAGGAGAGATGGATATGTGGGATTTTGCTAGAGGGATTGTTGATTGTGAGAGGGAATATCAAACCCTCAATGGGATTCTCAGGGATCTAGTAACATTCCATCAGTTTGTATCCTTTAAAAATCCTAGTTGGAGCAAAGATGAGGTTACACATTGGGTCGACATAGTAGAGGAAAACAAAGCCATAACAACTAGATGGAAGGAAGAATAGATTATTCCTATACCCATTAGGAGCAGGAAAATTTGCTACAGTTACAAAGTTCCTTGGGAACCAGATCATAGATGTAGGGGTAAAGGTAAGAAACACATTATTGAGGTACACTATGTCAGTGAGGATGAGGTGTATGAGGAGGCAACGATAGATGATTATTTGGAGCAATCTGATGATGCTAGTGACTCTTGCACACTTGTAGAGGCTAGTAACTCTTGCACAAGTCTTGGGGAGGATAGTGACCCTTGAGCATTGGAGGGACAGTTTGATGGACAAGATGATAACACCTATGATTTAACATTCATATCACATAGTGTTGATGACCTTACACTTCAACAGAGTGGTGACACTAGTAGAGATCCACACGTATTGGCACCTAGGCATGATGAGATTCCTATGATGACCGTGACACATTTTTCATCTTTTCAGACACCCCTAATAGCCATGACACATGAGGATATCAGTGGAATTTCAGATACGATAGAGGAGCCATGTGTGAGGGATGCACACCAGGGGCATATGGATCCACAGATCCATGAGGCGATACATGACATACAAACAATTGACCTTACACATACATATCAGTATGAGGAGAGTGAGTCACATCTTTTGGAGACTCCATTGTTTGAGCAGGTTGTAGAGACTGACAGTTTGATGGTACACTTACTTCCAGGACTAGCCTTTAGTGATGAGGATGTACCCTTTATTTTTCAGGATGACCATAGCACATGTCTGGACACATCTATATGGGATCCGGGCGTATATGATAGTCATAGGGTGAGTGCACATGAGGATACAACTACTCATACATGATACAATATGATTAGGAGGGAGATAGCAGTTGGTGATGATGTCAAGTCACATACAGGAGGACCCAGTAGCACAGTGGAAAAAGGGTAGTTCAATGTTTTATCTTCTACAGAGAGTGTTGTTGGGGATTCCAGGGATGACACTAGCAGTGAGGGGCATGAGGTATCACCTCAACATGACTGTGACCAGGAGTCACGCTACTTAGTAGGACAATTGATACAGGAGCATAGGCTCAGGGAAAATGAGTTCATTCATGACTTGACCAATGTCAAGTAAATCAGAGAAGACCTAGAGTCTCACATAAATGTAATTTCTTTATTTTCATTAAAAAGTTGAAAAATGGATAAGGATTCTAGATCCTTTCCACTTGTAAAAAGATGAGTTAGGGTTTGTTAATGGTTAGTGAGTCACTGATGAATCGTAGGGTTCAGTTGAGTTTGTTAAGGACTCTGTTCCTTAATCATAGGATCTGGGAACAGAAACCCACCGTAATATAAATACAAGTTTTGGTTGATGATTAGATAGCTGAACCTAGTTTAAGTCAGTTTAGTCTAGATGAGGGTTAGCTCACAGAACTCGAGGAAGCTTGAATGTAGATCAAAGAGGGGGAAGCTCGGAATTCAATTCCTGGAGCATGCACAGAGACTCATTGCTCTGTTTTGTAAAAATTGGGGAAATTCGAGTTTGTAAAGAAGGTTTTACTACTCTGTGGAATTCAATCTCAGTATGGGTGATCATTCTATCCATCTATGTATATTGTGATATTTCTGTTATCATTTATTGAATACGATTGATTCATTTATCAATCTGAAAGTATGAATTAAGCCAATTTGCAAGGAATTGTAAGTTACAGAAAACGTTACAGTGGAGGAAGACCCTGGATTTTAAATACA
>ML777123.1:923322-933390 GCA_009831015.1 Picea engelmannii
GGGAATCCCCCCCCATAGCTCCTTGTCATGTAATGGGGTCCAAACATGGTTGAAACAAGACCTATGAATCATGAAGATAATTAGGCTCCATAACCAACAACTTTTCTTCACTACGTTTGGCCTTACCAAGATGCTTGAAAACATGAATGAACTCTTACGAAAATGCTTGCAAACATGAATGGACTCTTACCAAAATGCTTGCAAACATGAATGGACTTTCTCCATTATTTCTTCCCTTTACCCTTCTTGTATTCATTGGAGGCCTTCTAAGGACACTCCAACTTCTATGCTCCGTTATGTCATTAGAGCCTTGGATGCACTCTCCTTGGAGGTACCTTTTGACCAACTTCCCTATGCATCCACATAACTTTCCTTGGATTACACATCATTGAGAATGTTGATCTCAAAAAATACCAAGCCATTATAAATGTGGTTATGAAAATATCAACAAACTTAAGCATTATTGTTTCCTTGTTCTCTATGACCTACAACTTAATTAGAAATATATGGAACTATGCAATGTATTGTATTTCCACTTTATTTACATATCAAACTTTCTTCCCATGATTTTACTAGTATCTTTCCCTACTGATATTGTCTCTAGAAAATATTCTTCCAACCATATCAACACATCTCCTATCTTCATTTGATCACCTCTAACATTATATGGGTCTAAAAAACCTTAGTTTTTGAAGTACACTTCAAGCTAACATAAACAATCATCCAACTTTTCAACATTAATTCCTTAATCAAACAATTTCATCTCCATCTTTGTCTCCATTCTAAAATATTGTAGTATCTAAGTTGAAACCATACCATATTCAAAATTTGAGTGGTAATGATGACCACACTCATTATGCTCAAATTTGTCATTCTTGAATTGGATCAAGATTATGGTGGTGTAGATCCAACAATCTTGGTTGTAACAATACTAGATGATATTATTGTGTTGTTATCATATGTACTGGCATCAAGTGGGGGTAGTAATACTATTTTTTTGGGTTAGGTTGAACCATTACCCTAAAGGTATTATCCATATACTAGAGAAGAATGATTTGTTTTTCATATCCCATTGAAGAGACAAGGCTTCTTAATCTACACTCTTAAGTCTCACACGAGGAGAAAAAAATCTTCCTCTCCAAGGATTACCTGATCATATTTTATTTCCATTACCTATTCAAACTCAAATTGAATGTAATGTATAGTCTCTATTCCTTCCCACAAAGACTCACTACTTGTGTAGTACCAACTTTGGTGTTCATCACCCAATCACTTCACAATCCTCTCTTATTTAGAAGAAACTCATCCTTCTGGGACAAGAAATGATTTAATATCAAAATATTATATGTCATCTAACCATGGCTTTGTCTACTCATTTGAAAATTTGTAGGAAATCTACTGGTCAATCCTAAAAATTCCCTTTGTGAATCCAAATATATTATAGTGGTAGAAGTAAACATTATCCCGTTTCCAAGCAAGCTATGAAAAGAATCATCTATTCATAACCTAAGTGAATTATTAATACTTTATACATCAACAACAAATACAAAACTCACATGAGAGACAAGAAGATATATTTTATAACTAGAGAAAACACTCAAGGGAATATTAACTCCAAAATTATCAATTAATGAAGTCACAACAAATCTTGGAATTATAATGGAACTGTGCCAATATCTATTGTTAGATATGAGAAATATGCAATAACATATAATGAAATCCAACTGGTCTAATCACCTATTCCAAGCATAAGCTAATTCACTTAATCAGAGAATACAAGAAAAGAGAGAAAATAGAGAAAAGAGAGAGACAAGTATTTACGTGGTAAAACCCCAATGTGGGGAAATATCCATGGAAGATGATCTTCTATTCCTTAGGAAAACTCTAGAATATTAAAAGGAAGAGAAAAATCAACCATATGGATGAGCTAGCCCAAGGACCCATAGGGTCCAGAATAAAGATAAATACCATAAAGCACTCCCACTCTCTCACACTCCTAAAGGGCCTCCTTCACCTCACTTATATATGAGAAAGTGAAAGGAGAACAATTCCCATGATGTGTGTGGGACAAACCATTTTTACAATATAGATATTTATTGAAGAATAACATTACGAAATTCCATAGCCATGTAATCTACGACCACTAGGCAATCATTAACACATTCTAACATTCCCCTTTAATGATTAATATAGGGATATAATCACAATTGGAGTTGTGTTGCATGCCAATATGAAACCTCACAAGTCTAATGATGCTTCATTATGTGTACAAATCCCTCATGATGATAGGATATACAATGGAAAATGTGGTTGATGCCTCATTGTGTGTAAAAATGCCTCATGGGGATAGGCTATACAATAGTAAATGTGGCCGATGCCTCATTGTGTGTACAAATTCCTCATAATGATAGACTATACAATGTAAATGTGGCCACTAGACAAACATTCCATGATGGTTGTAATATGAAGATGAAGATGGCATTATTTTACATTCCCCCTTAATGACAACTTCTAACATCCTAAAGAACTGACAAATACATATCCTAACTTTGTTGATGTCAAGGATAAACTGCGAAGAGGAACAATGTAGAAAACCATCAATAAGTTGTAACCAGATCCTCAATAAGGTGCAAGGAGAAGACACTTGCTACCATCAAGAATCAATGAAAAATGAACAACAATGACAACATCAATATGCTAATGATGAAGTGCCAAACAACTCAAAAATATAGCAGTAATTTGCAGAACCAAATTATCTCCAAACTCTTCACACACACCACTCTAGAATAGGTGAAGCAAATAGAGAGATAACTGCAAGAAAGAACCTCCAAGAGAAAATACATGAACATCATGGAAAGTCCACAATGTGTCAAGAATACATGAATGATTGTATAAGATGGACACATTGGGGTGTGTATGGGACAAACTGCAACAAGATCTCAAATATCTGGACGGGGGCATGTGAAGAGCGTGTGGTCATGGTATTTGGGAAATAAATCACTATCCTACAATTGTAAAAACCCTCGTATTTGTGCAATTCAACCTTCCAACAAAGATATCGGTGGTCCAACAAGAAAAATTGACCCGCAAGACCCTCAGATATGGGAAACAAATGGCTTTGAAAAGTTAATTTGACCTTCAAAGAGATAAGTTGGCCTCTTAATAAGAGAGATCAGCCCCCCAAAATGAAAATCGAACCACTCAATTGAGAAATGGATAAATTTGTCCATACAACAATCAATTGTTGAAAGACCACCCTTACACTTTCAAATTTGAGTTAAACGTGGCAGTACGCTTGCAATTAGAGAGAAAAATGAGCTGATTTGGGGAAAATGGGAGTTTTTACAACAAAAATGTCACCGTATGGTTCATACAGACCATGGAGGGAGAGGGAGGGGGTTGTTTAGCTAGGAAACGAAAAAATAAACCATGGAAACAAATTCCACCAAAAAAGACAAAAATACCTCCCAGATCAAAAGATATCACCTTAAAAAAATAAATAGGTTGGGTAATTACCAGACCTAAAAATGCCCCAAAAAATTTGGGTTATAAAAAAAATTAAATGTCCCAGGTTAGGCTAGGAAAATTAAATCATATCTGGGCAAAAAAAAACTAATTTTGATGAACCAATGGTCAATCTTGACTATTTCCTCTATTACATAGACAATGGTGAGGTTGGATTTGCGGAAACATGCTAAAAAATGGAGATAACTGCTCATATCCAATGAAAATCTAAGTGGTTTTCCAGATAAGAAAGAAGATCCACAAGAGAAGGGTGCCCTAGTGAGCAATTCCACTGAAATTTGAGGCAAAAAATTAAAAAAAGAATTTATACAAGGAGATAGAGCTCGATAACCGACTCTAATACCATGTTATATCCAAGAAATATGCAATAACATATAATGAAATCCAATTGGTCTAATCACCTATGCCAAGCATAAAATAATTCATTAAATCAAAGAATGCACGAAAATAGAGAAAATAGAGAGACAAGTATTTATGTGGTAAAACCCCAATGTGGGGAAACATCCACAGAAGATGGTTTTCTATTCCTCAGGAAAAATCTCCAATATTACAAGGCAAGAGAACACTCAACCATATGGATGATCTAACCTAAGGATCCATAGGGTCCAAGATAAAGATCAATACCATAAACCACTACCACTCTCTCACACTTCTAAAGGGCCTCCTTCACCTCACTTATATATGAGAAAGTGAAAGGAGAACAATTCCCATGATGTATATAGAGATTTATTGAAGAATAACATTACAAAATTCCATATCCATGTAAGACCACTAGGAAATCATTAACACATTCTAACATGTATCTATACACAACTGTACTACATTTGAACCTCTACCCCTTGTGGGAGATAATGTTTCAAGTGAATTAAAATCAGTTAGAAACACACTACATTGTACATTACTAACAATAATTGGAATGGGCAGTTCTGTGGAAATTGAGACACTTAGATACCATTAAGGAAACCCACTTGGTAGTTTGATCCTCTTTATGTATTGCCTAGGAGCATGAATCAATGATGGTGGTTCAATTTCTAGTAATGCACTCTTTTACCTCCATTGTTAGGCCTAAGTAACTATTGTCAATGAGATGGATCAAGATTCAAATTAACAATCTAGAGCCAACAATGTCAATAATCATCTTCATTTTTCATGGCAAGACTTTCATTGATGGGAAATTTGTCAATATGATTGACATCAACAATACTCTTGTCAATGTATCCTTCTCCATTCTATTGATGTGGAGATGGTTCTCATTATTGGGTCCTTCATTAGTGGAATTGATATCAACCAAGATACCATCAAAGGTACTTCCATATATATGACATAAACGAAGAGGCCATGGATGTAAATTTTGCTTACCCCTTGGTACATGAGTAATCTCCTCATTGACTAACTCTTACTTGAAAATTCCTTCCATCAACAAATCCTTAAGGCCTTTCTTGAACCTCTCGTGGGATCAACCCCTTAACTCACCTTGGAACTTGATAATTTTCATAAGGTATGTTTAAGATCCTATTAATGGATCATCTCATCATGACCAAGAGTGATCACCACTTAATCAACCAAGTGAATTCAAGTCTCATGAGACAATTTGAGATGACTAATTTAGTCCCTCTCCACCATTTCCTTAGTGTTTAAGTGTTGTAAATGAAGAAGGGGATTTTCCTTTAACAACATAAGTATGAACTTGAACTTATTAAAATATTTCACTTGGAAAAATGCAAACCATCCTTTACACCATATTAGTATAGAGTCAATATTTCTACCAAGTGCCCCATACCTAATGTTGATCCTACCTTTTAATACTTGGTAGGAAGACTTACTTACTTGTTGTTAAAAATAATAGGAACATTACAAAAGTAAACAAAGAGATAAAATATAAGAGTGGGCGGTGTCAATAGACACCATTATATCGTTGAAGAAAAAAATATACAACATGTATTCATCACACACATCACCTCTACTCACTACATCAACTCACTTATTTATACTCGAGTATCTAAACAATTTCCCATAATCTAGGGTTGATATGGTTAATTTGATCACTCAAGGTGGTCCCAAACATTTAAGTAGGTCCACATAACATATGCCTACTTAGACCTAGACTATGTGCAATAATATCTATGCTAGACACTCTTATTCGATACCTTTCAACATTCCAATTTCAACACATTTGACATATTAGTAGGCTTACTACATTGCACACTAATTTGGCTTAAGTGGGGTTTACTAATTCGAACACTTCCTTATAAACACAACTTGGAGGATTTAAGAGGTGTATTTAAGACGCCACTCACTCATAATCATGGCTTCTTTAAGCTACAAAAATGTCATAAATTTAACAAACTTTTCTTTTGTTAAAAGCTTCATGAAGATATCAACAACTTAATTATTAATCCTGTACTAGACACTGAACACCATATTCTCTTATACAAATTTTCTAAGAAGTAAACATGAAGCTCAAAATCATTCACTTTTCTATGTGAAACATGGTCATGATCCATTTATATTAAAATCTAATTGTCACAATACATAGTAATATATTCTTGGAGAAGAAATACAAGCTCACCCATCAAAGTGTAGACCCACATTACCTTAGTTCTAGAATTTACTTATCCCTTGTATTCAACTTCAACAATTGAAAATGAAATAATATTATGTTTCTTACATGACCAAACAAATGGACCAAATCCAAAATGAAATACACACCCAAAAGTGGACTTTAGGTTGTATCTCTCACCCGCCCAATCAGAGTATGTATATTTGACTAATTAATTTGAATGCTTCTTGAAATACTTAATGTTAAGCTCATATGTACCTTTATTATATTAAACAATACTCTTTGTGGCTTTTACATAGGTCTCCCATGGAAACTACATGAACCTAGAGACCAAAATAATAGCAAAGGTAATACCAAGTCTATTTTGAATTAAATAAATAAGACCACCAACAAGTTTCCTACATATTATAGCATTGACTTTCAAAGAGTCACAATTCTTAGTCAATTTAACTCCAAATTGAAATGGAGTAGAATAGGGATTATCCTTTTCCATATTAAACATATTTATGGTATCTAATGCATACTTAGGATAAGATAAGAATATACCATCATCCAATTTCATAGCTTAGATGCTAAGAAACAAATGTAATAGACCTAAATAGATCATTTCAAATTTATGCTTCAACTGGGATTTTAATCCAAGAATTGAATCACTATCATTTTCAATGATAATCAAATTACCAACATGCAACACAAATAATAGTACTAAATCTTTCACATGTAAACCTAAATATTGTGATCTAATTTACACTTTTCGAAACCAATAGATAGAAATAACTTATGAATATTCACACACCATTCGAGAACACGATCCTACAAAAAAATTCTAATGAAGTGAATGTGTATCTCAATGTGTTTGTTGTGTTGATGTTGAATTATATCTTTGTTGAGCTAAATGACACTCTAATTATTACACCAAAGTGTGGTTGGATGTTGCTACTGGAATCCAAACTCTAAAAGGATCTGTCAAAGCCACAAGAATTCTTGAATTGTAGTAAAAACTACTCAATACTCTACTTCTATTGAAGAGAGAGCACATGCACGCTACTTCTTACAAGCTCAAGTGACAATTTTGAAATCAAGATTGAAAACATAAACTATAATATGCTCCCAACCATCAAGGTCACCATCCTAATTATAATCGGTGAAACCAACCAACAAAGGAGTCCCCCTAAACTCTAATGTATCCCAAACCGAATAATGCCCCAAATATACCTAAGTATCATTTCGTTTCTTTCAAATGGATCTCATGGGGTGTTTTCATATACCGAGTGAAGAATTACACCAAAAATAATGGAGTGAAAATATATTTTCAACAATAATGCATACCCAAATCAAACTTTCTTATTACTAAAGCATATATTTACACATGAGAGGAGATGTCTCGGGAAGTATGGTTTCCCACTCTATCCACTTATTTTTCTACCGAGTATTGAAGGTTTATTGAAAATGTTAGATTCATGAGAAATATAATGGTGCACTCAATGTGATAAATATATGTCGCAACATCTCCCTTAATTGCCTTTTTTTCAATGATGTGTTATTGTTTGGTTATTAGTCCATGAGGGATGAAATAATATATCAATGAGTTATTGAACTATCTTTTCTTGCTACTGGGATGGAGGTGAATGAAAGGAACTATTTAATTATATTCCATAAGACAATGTTGGGTGAACATAATTCTATTAAGAAAATTTTGCCATTCCAGGAAGTAGAGTTTCACATGGGCCTCAAATACCAAGGGTTTCATTTGAAGGCAAATGAATATGTATTTAGGGATTGGATTTTGATATATAGAAAAATTTAAGATAGGATCTCCTGGTGTTCTAGATGGAGCACTTGGGGGAAGACTAACATTATTTAAAGCTATGTTATCGACAACCTCAATATATTGGCACTCCTTGGCCTATTTCTTGAAAGCGATTCTTCACAAAATTATGGGAAAGATATTCAAGTTCCTATGGATGTGAAAAAGTTAGAAGGAAAAAAGGAATTAGTGAGATAGGACAAGATATTAAAGCCAAAGAAGGTTCAAGGCTAGGGACTAAAGAATATATTTAACTTTGGTAAGCCTTTAGCTATTGAAAGCATGTGGGAGCTTTAGACTAAAAGGGGATTATGGAAGATTTAAATAACAACAAATTTATTAGAACCTTTAATAATTGATGAGTGGATTAAAATTCCTAATAAGGGATGTCAAAATGATTCCATTGTTTGGAAACCAATGATTCTCGCATCCCCATAGTGGAAAAATAGCTTGTGTGGAAAGTCAACAATGGTTCACAAATCCAGTGTGGATTCAACCCCAAGATCCTCTATGGAGAAGTACATCTAATGTACAATGATTTACTTAATCACTTAAGACTCAGTTACATCCTTTCACCATCTGATCCTCAAGTCCAATCCTAGAAACCACAGTTATGACCTTGATGAGAACACTCCAGAGTTTTCATTTTTTAGATGTCACATTTACTGGTTGTTTTTACTCCCATTAAAAAAATGGTGTTCCTAGAATCACCATTTTTTAAGGGTTAAAATTACAACCTTTTTCAACAATGTCCTTAAATCCCCATAACATTGCAAACAAAAACCTTAAAGTTAACCATTGATTACAAAAATAGATCTCCCAAAATCACCCATTCTTTTGGGATTAAAATTACAACCTTTTGCAACCATGGCCTTAATCCCCTATAATATTGTGAACAAAAAAATTAAAGTCAACCCTCGAGTAGAAAAGTGGTGCTCCTAGAATCATCATTTTTTTTGGAACTATAATACAACCATTTACAACCATAGCCTTAAATATATGTAATGTTGCAAACAAAAACCATAAAAATCAAGCCACAAATAAAAAAATGCTGCTACCAATAGCACACATTATTTTCAATGTTAAAATTGCAACATTTTTGAAACTATGGGCTTAACAACCTATACCATTGCAACAAAAATCTTAAAATAAACCCCTTAATTGAAAAGAAGTGCTACAATAGCACCCTTTTTTTTATGGCTCAAAATTGCAACATTTTTGTAATCAACTAGGGCTTAAAAACGTGGTATGGTTGAAAACAAAATCATAATAAAGAAAAAAACGAGGTTAGGGTAGGTGGGGGAAGGAGAGTAGAAGAAAAATAGAAGGGAGAAAAAAAAATAAGAGAAAAAAAAACCCACTAAAACTAAGGGAAAATACATTATTTAAAATAAAAAAATAAACTAAAATAAAAATAAAAATAATAAAAAATATCTTAAAACAAAAGAAAAAAATAAAAAAAAAGGATTGAAGCCCCAAAGATCTAGCTCCCTCACCCTCCTCTACAGAAAAAAATAAATAATTGAAAAAAATAAAAATAAAATAAACACGAATTTATTATAAAAAAACATTTAAAAAAAACCAACAAAAATAAGGATAAACATAATTAAAAACAAAAATGTGTTAATTTTTTTTATTTTTGCGGAGGTGGAATTTTTCTTTGGAGGGGGATAAGAGAGGGAGTGTTCCACCCTCTTAAACTATTGTCTCCTTCCCCCACCCCCATATCTGCCACATCAATTTCCTAAATGACAAGTGAAATATTCCCCTCATCTACACAAAGGGGTGGGGTGATAGCAGAGAGGCATTGGGGTAGGCTAGGAGGGATGAAATAGAGGGGAGGGGAACATTCTAGGAATCCCTAACCAATTCCCATATATATATAATTATTTTTCATTTTTTAATTTTTTTTATTATAAATTTTTTCTATAATTTTTTAAATGTTTTTTAATGGAGGGTGACGAGGAGCCTTGGGTTTCCCTATTTTAATTTAAAATAAATAAATACTATCTCTTTAAATATTTAAATTATTATTAAAAAAAAAATTCTTAAATTTTATTTCAAAAAACCAAGTTTTTTCCCCTTAGTTTTAGTGATGTTTTCTCTTCTATTTTGTTTTTATCCTCTTCTTGTCCCATTTTTCAATTGTTTTTTTTTTTTTTTTTTTTTTTTTTTT
>ML777123.1:933435-943696 GCA_009831015.1 Picea engelmannii
GTTTCAAAAGTTTTGCATTCCTAAGCCCAAAATAATGGTGTTAGTATAGCATTTTTTTTGATTCAATGATTGATTTTAATATTTTAGTTACAATAGATTGTTGAAGCCATTGTTTCAAACAAGTTGCAATTTTAAATCCAATTAAAATAATAATTAATTAATTAAGTTGTATTGATAACACCACTTTTCGATTTAGGGGTTGATTTTAAGATTTTTGGTTGTAACATTATTGGGATTTAAAATTTTTGGAACACCACTTTTCATTTCAGGGGTTGATTTTAATGTTTGTATTGACAACATTATAGGGAATTAATGCCATGGTTTCAAAATGTTGTAATTTTAACTCCAAATAAAAAAGGGTAATTCTAAGAGAACCACGTTTTTTATTCAGTGGTTGAATTGAAGGTTTTTGATTACAACATTATGGGGATTTAAGGCCATGGCTACAAAAGGTTGTAATTTTAATCCCCCAAAAGGGAGATTACTAGATCACCACTTATCAATTTGAGGGTTAGTTTTGATCTTTTTGACCCAAAATATGGGTTTTTAGAGCCTTAGATTTTTAATTTTGAGGTCATGGTTCTTGTCAAATTGGTAACTATATTAGATGATGCCAATCATTATAGGGGGAATGGAAATTGATAGGGGACATTGTTCTAGTGGGTTCTCTTGTTGAGGAGTGGGAATCACACATCCAAAGGTTGACCTCTACTTTTATTCATATCATGGATACAATATAGGACTTTTTTACCTTGTCAAAAAAACCTATGAGGAGATTTTACACTACAAGTATAGGATATGCTACAAGTTTCATTAATGGTCAAGTCTAGGATGTAAAATGGTGGAGGAATTAGTTATCATGATTAAAAGCAACTTTGAAAACAAGGATCCTTTTGTGAATGGATTTGAACAATAAAATACTAATACATGATGTCTTATTAAAGTGATTCTTTGAGGACTTGGGAATGTGTCCATGTGTAGGAGTTCTATGGATTGGAACTTGTAAGCAAAAATATGACAAAGTTGTCAATATTTTTAACATATTCTTGCATGCATATATATAAAGAATTAAATGGAATTGTTGATGGTTCATCCAAATAGGGAATGGATGCTCAAGTATGCTCGAGACCACTAATATTCAAGTATGCAATTGCTTGTTTAATTTATCTTTCTCCTTCTATGTTAGCTAAGGAATATCTAGATAAGTGAAGTTAAAGTGTTAAACATCTTTTTGGTCTCAACAAAAAATAGGTTACTTGCAATGAAAATAGGTTTTGAAGTATGTATTCTTACTGTTGATTTTAGTTGTTTGTAATAAACCATTAGATCCCTTGGTGTTAAAGTAAATATTAGCTTATAATGGTCAATTATATATTAGACTTAGGCATTAATAAAGTCAACATGACTTTAGATTATTTTATACTTTTATGTCTTATTTCACTTTATTGTGTTTCTCAGTCTATCCCACATTCATAAAGTGGATTGATTTGACTTGCTTGTAATCCTATATAAGAAAGATTTCACTTTATCATTATGAAATACAATACATAGAACTCTTTCAAGTTATATTGGTTTCTTTATATACTTCATTTCCGTAATATGGTATCAGATCTCAACTAGAGCCACAAAGTCTATAATAGCATGAAGACCTAGGGGTTGCTACCAACATAAAATGGTTTGAGGGATCAATAAAATGACAGATTGAATAACCAAAAGGGTTTGACTGAAACCATGTATTGTTTCATTTTTATTTTCAAATAAAGATCATTTTTTTAATTAGAACTTTGTTTTCAACCACCATACAACAATTTTCGGTTATTGTTTTCAACTACCATTCCTCGTTGTCCTATGGAACAGTCATACGATACAGTAGCATGGTCATATGAAATCTATGTATTTGTATGGAATCATACATAATCCATACAATATTGCTTATAAAAGTGTTGGAAAATCGATTTATGGCCTAAATTATCTTATTTCTCAGTTTCCTTAACAATATAGACTAATTGGAAGAATATTGAAGCTATTTTTGTTTTTACCTATATTGGTGCCCAGATTTGCAGATCTGTAAGTTTTGGTTGTTGATTTGTTATTTTTTAGCATATCTAATGTGTTAGCTCCCAAAATGAATCAGTCACTATGGTTGCATTTTGTGGTTGATAGCATGGCTATTGGTAGTTTTCTCAAATTTGGTTTTGAGTTTTTCTAGTAGCAAGACTTAGGTTTTGATTTTTGTCTTAGAAATAAGACGACCCATAAAGGTCTTCTCTTTAAAATTTTCATAAAAAGATTTCAACAGCTAACGCGTGTTTTAAAGATGATGGTTAGCTGGTGAAAGTGGTGATTTTCAACAGCTAAGGAGCATTTCTCACGGGCCGTTAGCTGGTGAAAGCGGTGATTTTCAACAGCCAAGGAGCACTTCCGACGGGCCATTAGCTGGTGAAAGCGGGGATCACGTGTGTTTTGTCCACGTTTTAAAAATCAAATGATGACATGCTCAGCCCATGTCATACAATCATTATGATGCGCCGGTGAAAGTGGATAATGATGGAGATTCAGGTTTGCATGTCTAAATCGGATTGCAAAGCGGATCTCGTTCAGAAATACATGGTTCACGATCATGGCGTTGGAAATGGCGAATTTGAATCCATCATTACAAGTGAGGGAGCGGTACTACATGGCTGGTGACATAAAGTTGGCCCATCATTTCCCCAACACGCATCATCCACAAGTGTATGATAAGTTTTCAATGTTGAAAGATAGAGCCAAGTGTTTTCGCGAGCGCAAGATCTCGGCCCAAACAACAGATTGTAGTGTTTTGTGTACAAAATCGTTTCGGGTTTTGAATTTGAGATGTCGAGGAGACACAGTGGTTCTTTATTGAGAAAATAATTGGACAGTCTGTCCTTCCTACAGGCGCATCCAGAAGTGAATTTTTTTTTCTCAAACGCAGGTTGTATGGAATATGTTGAAAGGCTACATAATGGTTGTCACCAATCAACAGTAGAGGCGTTTGCTAAAACGTTTGATGGAAATAAAGCCTGTGTTGGGTCTTTAGAAATTATTGTGGATGAAGTTGTCATCGCTGTAGCAACCAGTTTTCCAAGATCAGGCCAGGGTTGGTTCAAAACGACAGCCACCAAGAACCTAAATTTCAGAGCATATTTAAAGGAAGAGTTCAGAAATAATGCATGGAAGAAGAGTATGCCAGTTTCCCATTTAGAGGATGAGTGGCAGGATTTGTTTAAGGGAATCCAACTCTACATAACTTTAGAAGGCAGGTACAACAAACTGATGTTATATCATTTCAATCTCTTAGACCATTTTACAGGGAAAACTCTCCTAAATCTACCTTTCTTCTTGCACAAAAGCTTAAATAAAGTCTGTAAAAAGATTAGAGTTGAACCTCTAAGTATGAAGAACACTCTTTGCCACTTTAGCCTTATTAAATTAATAATCCTGGAGGAGTTGAGACAAAAAGGAAGGACTTGGCAACATTTTCTTTTTTGGGAGGGCTTTGAAACTCAAACTCAGCTCATGAATGGATAGAGGAAAGTTGGGAAGAGGAAATTGACTCTTCAAAGCATCTCTAGGAAGGGGAGAACCCTTCCAGGACCCCCAAAAGATAGAATCTCTGGTGTGAGATCTCACAGGTCAAAGAAAAAATTGGATTTTGAAACTACTACAGAGTAGACTATAGAAAGGAAAACAAACATCTTAAACCTGCCATACACAGACTGAGAGCTAGAGCAAGAAGACGAGAGCCATGCCATTAAGAGTCCTGAACACTCCATTGAGTTTGCACAGAATTGTGAGACCTTCACTCACACCGAGGAAGGGGAAACATCAAGGAGCACTAAGTCGAAGAAAACACAGAAACTCAAGCAACTCAAAGAAGTGATCGCTCAACAGGAGGTCTTAGAAAGAGTAATAAAGGAAAGATACAAGACTCTGTCTGATAAATTCACAGAAACAAATGCTGCATTTGAAAATATGGCTCGGGAAAGTGTCAAGGAAAAGAAGAGGAAAATGAAAATCACCAAAGACTATAACAATCTATGATGGTTAGCAAAGCGCCTTAAAAGGAAGATTAGAAAATTGAAGCAAAAGCAAAAGTAACACCCAAATTTGCAAGTGGTATCTCAGGTTGTTGTGAACATGCAAGGGGATAAAGTAGAGACACATTGAGTTTTTTGATGGAACCACAGTTTTGGAGGTGAAAGTTCATTTTGGACTAAGGCAGAGCTTTCACCAGCGCACATGGCAATTTTACAACCAGTTAGCTGGTGAAAGGCAACGCTTTCACCAGCTAACCAGCGAATCATAAGGCGAGTTAGCTGGTGAAAGAAGAAAAAATCATTTTTGAAAGCTAAGGATGGAGCAGGTCGTTTTTACAGGATTTAAAGAGGTTCCATAGTATTAAAGAGTTAACAACTTGATCGAAAAATACTTTGCATCAAAGATTCGTGGGATTTTTGAGAACCATATGCTAAACTGATTTTCAAAAGCATCAATTATGAACAACCAAAGAAATCTAGCTGCCAAGACAGGTGCCTTGGCCATGTTTCATGACACCACAGACTCCAGAAGCTGAAGAATATAGATGTTGAATTTTGAGATTGAAGACAATTCGAATGTTAGTCTAGTCATTACGTCTTTGTTATCAAGTTGCTTAGTTAAATTTGAATTGCTATTTTTAGATACAGATCCAAGTTTTTAGGATCTTAAAAACTGATTGTAAAAGGATATAAATGCCTATATTTTCTAAGAGACAAGGGTTCAAACTGGGATACATTTTTGTGCTACTGTATAGACTCTTATGATATAATAAAATTGCATTCTCCTTTCGTTTTCAATATCAGAAATATCCATGTTTCCTTTTCTGTACTTCATTTCAGTTTATCTTAGCTTATGAAGACTGTTATCTCTTTATTGAGCTCATAGATTTGAAGTGAAGGATTCTCTTTAAATCTTGTATTAAGCCCTACATTCAGTTGTACTTGGAAATCAAGATTAGTGTTCTTCATCCCCTCCTTTCAAATTACTTGATCTGATTATTATTTCCTAAAAGCACTGTTTCTTTAGATGTATGATGAGTTGTCTATTACATTGATCATTAAAGACCCCATTATTCCAAGCATACCTACACATTATTTTTAAGTTACCAAGCATCCTTAGCCTACAACCCTAAGGAGTTTCTTGGAGTGATAACAAATTGGCGCCGTTGTCGGGGAGACGAAATTCAAGTTCTGCTTTCCTGGGATACGACACAGAGCTGATCTTTGATAATAGAAAAAGATTAGACATTTTTAGTTGGTTGTAATTATATATCTGGCGACTCCACAAGTTCATCCTGGCTCCTAAGAGGATCAATACTAGGGCAAATCCTCAAGAATCACCTATCACACTAGTGTCCAATCTAGAACTAATTCTCATGAAGGGAAAGACAATTCAAGGTCAAACTTCAAGATCAGATACAGAAGGTAATCCTCTTTTCAGTTCTGGAAAATCTACTACAGAAAAATTTGAGTTCTTTTCAAAGAACATTGATGAAAAAACAACTGTAAATACTGTAGAAGAACAAACTCCTTTTGATCAACAGGAAAATACTAATGATGATAAATTGATAGATTTAAATTTGATTGAAAAAACATCCAAGACTTTAGAAAGAAGCCACAGTTCTTCTTCCCTTGAGTCTTTTCATTCTTAGCAACAAGAATATCATTTGAACATTTATACTAGCCTCCTTGCTGTTGAACATCTCCTCCAAGAGATATCTACTAAAGGTGAAGGAAATTTAGCTGGACAACTTGCAAATTTTTACAGAGCTTCTTATCAGACCTCTTTCCCATTAGAATATTCACCTCTTTCGCATTCCTCCAGTGTTGAAGACTCAAAAAAGAAACCATCACCTTTCTCACCCTAAATATTTATGGCTGCGCCACCTCCTTTGACGAAGATGCAACAAATCCTAGCTGCTAGGCATGCACCACTCATATTGCCAAACCCAGTATCAGCCATGCCAATGGGAGACTATCAAAAGTATATGCCCAAATTCACAGGAGAAGGCGATGTGTCTGTTGAAGAACATATTGAGGCTTTCTACAGTTATGTTGAAAACCTTAATATTGAAGAAGAAGATGTTTGGACACGAGTCTTTGTCCAAAGCCTAGATGGCCATGCTAGGAAATGGTTCAAAGAACTCTTTGTTGGTTCCATAGATGGAATTGAACAATTGGATGAGACCTTTTTGAAACACTGGAGTGACAGAAGAGATTTTGTATACTATATCACAGAATTCGGAAACCTAAGAAAACAAAATAGTGAGTCAGTCTCTGATTTCACTAAAAGATTTAACCAGATGTATGGTAAAATACTAGCAGAGATAAAACCTTCAGATGCTTCTGCCAAGATCACATATTCTGATGCTTTTGACTCAGATTTCTGTTTATTGTTGAGAAAAAGGAGGTCACCAACATTATCTCTCATGCAAGATGTTTCCCTTGAGGTGGAATCAAATATTCTAGCCTCCCAGAAACGGAAAGGAGATTCTGATAGAAGAAGGCCAAGGAATGAGGCTTCCTCTTCATCAAGTGTTGATCCGAAGTTTGATAAAATGTCTAAGATGCTAGAATCTTTGACCTCTGAGATATCTAAGCTCAAGATTGAAAATAAGAAGCCTATGAAGGGAAGAGGTACTTATGATTCTGCAGCCAGAAACCCAAATCAAAATCCCAACAACTTCAGAAGAAATAATCAGCCAACGCAGATCTTGCAAAGAGAAAAGAATCCTACTGAAGATCAGAGAATAAAGGTCCCTCTTCAAAATGTTGTGATGGACGAAGACGAGGGTGAATATCAAGAAGATGGAGAAGATAACATTCATTTTGTTGGAGAAGAGACAGGGAAATAATATCTAACACAACACGACTATGAGGAAGCATTGATGACTGAATAGACAAAAGATAATCTTATTGATGATGGCATTTTCACGACAGAAGATAAGAATAGATATAACCTCCGATCAAAATCTGATACTGCCCAACAAGATGCACTGGCCTCTCCCAAAAAGAGCACATCCCATGTTAAACAAAAAGATCAGACATCAGAGAATCAGTAAACAAATCCTTCAAAGGTGAAAGCATCATCTCCTCCCAAAAAGACTGCTGCCCCTGTCAAGCATCAAACTCTAGAAAGTCAGGCTCTTGTTGAACAACAAAGCAATCAGGAAGCTCCTTCGAATCAGGTAAAGGTCTCTAATAAAGCTTCTGATAAATCCCCATATTCGTTCAATTTTGAGGATGAAATACAAAAAATTAAAATTCCTATTCCTCTAGTCGAGTTAATGAAAAATGAAATGTTCAAAAAAGATATCCTCAAAACATTAGATCCCCAATCTATATCCCCTTTTGCTGATATCATCAACATATATGATGAAAAGCCAACCATTACTCTGGGCCAAATAATAGAAGACAGAGATGAAAGCTTTCCTCCCTTTTACATCTCTCTAAATATTCATGAGAAAACACTGCATAACTGTTTGTTGGACTTCGATGCTTCGCACAATTTGATGCCAAAGGCGGTCATGGATGAGCTTGGGTTGGAGATCACCAAGTCTTATCATGATATTTTCTCTTTTGACTCCCAAAAATTCAAATGCCTCGGGATGATCAAAGACTTGGCTGTAACCTTAACCCAAGCATCCATGAAGACTGTGGTTATGGATATAGTAGTGGCTGACATACCTCCTAAATTTGGATGTCTGCTATCAAGATCGTGGATGAAGAGGCTAGGTGGCACTCTTCAAATGGATCTCTCCTACGCTACTATCCCTGTTTTTGGAGGGGTGAATAGAATACTATACAGGGAATATCAGTTGGCATATGTAATCAGTGACGAAAAAAATCCATCCAATCATCCTATCTATTCTGTCGACACAGGTATAGGATCTTGTATTTTGCAAATTGATGATTCATTACCAGATGCATTGCTGCTCAGAAAGCCCATATTTCAGCTCACAGAAACAATAGAGAACGATATTTGGACCATGTTCTTTGATGGCGCTTGCACTAAAGAATCAACAGGAGCAGGAGTGGTATTGATTTCCCCTTCTAAGAAAACCTCTCATTTGTCCTTTAAACTTGATTTTAAAGTGACTAATAATATTGCTGAGTATGAGGCACTACTTCTGGGGCTAAATGCAGCCAAAGAGATGGATATTAAAAGATTGCAGGTATTCAGAGATGCATATCTGATCATTCAACATGTGAATAAGTCCTTTCAAGCAAAACATGTCTGGTTGAAAGCTTACAGAGATGAAGTGTTGAAGGCAATTCATGATTTTGCAGATTTTAAAATTTCATATATACCTAGAGCAATGAATGAATTGGCTGATTCATTAGTTGTGTCGGCTTGTGATTTCATACCCCCTCTACCTCATAAATTGAGTTATGAAATTCAAGTTAAATATAGGCCCTCTCTCCCTGATAATGTAAAATTTTGGAAGGTTTTTGAAGACGATGTTGAACTCACTAGATTTCTTTCAGTGATAGATGAGTTTGCAGATTTGTAGATCGATCAGGAGAATGAACATGACAATGAAATTGAGAAGCCAAAATTGAGAAGCAAAATTGCAGCACATGAAATAGTCCAGCTGTCTACCAATAGAATTCCTAAAGGTTTGGTCCCTTTGGAAAGGCTTTTCGATAATAATGATGTGTCTGTCAAATTGGAAAATGGGGAAAAATATTCAAAAGTTTTGCAGTATAATGTAGCTAGTGAACAAGATCCTAAATATGTCAACTTAGCCTCACATTTGACTGAAAAACAAAGGGTTGATTATGGAGAATTACTAAAGGAGTTTGCGGAAATTTTTGCTTGGCAGTATGATGACTTGAAAACTTTTGACACAGAGGTAATTCAGCATAAGATTCCCTTGAATAAAGACACCAAACCATTCAGGCAAAAGCTTAGATCCTTCAATCCTTTGTTGCTGCCTACAATGGAAAGGGAAATTAAAAAACTATTGGACGCCCACATCATCATTCCTCTCATATATTCAGAATGGATTGCGAATCTCGTACCGGTCAGGAAGAAGAATGGGGAGATCAGACTCTGCGTCGACTTCAAAAATTTGAATAAGTGCTCTAGGAAGGACAACTACCCTTTGCCTAAAATGGAGCATGTTTTGCAGAAGGTGTCAGGATCAAAGGTGATGTCTTTTATTGATGGGTTTTCTGGATACAACCAGATTGCTGTCCATCCAGACGATAAAGAAAAGACTGCTTTTACTACTCCATGGGGTACGTTTATGTATGAGAAGATGCCCTTTGGATTGATGAATGCAGGAGCAACATTCCAAAAGGTGATGGATATTGCTTTCGTTGGAGAGAAAGATAAATTTGTCGTGATATATCTCGACGATATCACTGTTTTCTCGAGCAACCATGAGCTTCATTTGTAGCACTTAAAAAGGACATTTCTAAAATGTCGAAGGTATGGCATTTCTCTTAATCCAAAAAAATCAAATTTTTCACTTAAGGAAGGGAAATTACTTCGACATATTGTTTCAGCTGATGGGGTAAAAATTGATCCAAAAAGGGTAGAAGCAATTAAAAATATGTCTCTTCCTAGATAAAAGAAGGACATTCAATCTTTCGTTGGGACTATAAAATTTATCAGAAGGTTTATAGTAAACTTTGCAGAACTCACAAAGCATATTACTGCTATGTTAAGAAAGGACTTCGAGGTAAAATGGAGTGAGGCAGTCAGACACTCATTCAATGCCATCAAGGAAGCCATCACAATAGCCCCTATTTTGAACAGCCCCGATTTCTCCAAGGTATTTTATATTTTTTCATTTGCTTCAAGAGATACAATTGCAGCAGTACTCTTGTAGAAAAATGTTGATGATCAGGAGCAACCGGTTGCCTTCTTCAGTAAGGTCTTAAGGGACGCAGAGGTAAAGTATGAATTGTTGGAGAAACAAGCATATGCACTTATCAAGTCATTGAAATCTTTTAGAGTTTACATCCTTTAGGAAAAGGTAATAGCTTTCGTTCCCTCCAGTTCAGTTAAATATGTGCTTATACAACCCGACATAGATGGAAAAAGGAGTAAGTGGATAGCAAAGTTGATTGAATTTGATGTTGAAATTAAACCAACGAAACTTGTGAAGGGTCAGGGCCTTGCCAAACTTCTGGCAGAAGAAAATTGTAGGCTGCTTGAAATAAATTTGGTAAGTATTAATGCAGATAATGTT